>LPNX011188173.1:176845-209562 GCA_001517045.1 Pseudotsuga menziesii
CTGATGATGAAGTCACATTAGGAGCTACTATTCCAAAAGATGAGTATGAAAATAGATCGACCATCCTTGTATGTTTGGATGACATTTCTAGTGCAAGACTACCCAACTCATCGCCCATTAAAGTAGAGATTGTTCTTGGGAAAACCCTGAATATCAATAGTCAACTATGCTAGAATCAATAAAGAAAGATTATGAGTCTACTAAAAAAGAATCTAACCCACTATTTGGAGATATGAATCCATTGCACAATTTGGAGTTCATTTCTCAACCCACCCAAATAAAATAACCCCCAATATTTATATTACTATGTCAAGTTAAAACCCCCTTTGATCTCTTAATACGAGGCAATATATTTTAAAAATTTTTAAGAATATTTAAACTACCAATATAAATGAACATGATACCATGAAAAATACATACAATATTTTTCTGATTCTATTACTTGAAAATCAAATACAGAAATATACAACTTCAATAAAAACGAATATGGAATCAATCATATTCTAAATAAATCTACCATCTAACAATCTCAGCTATAACATACTATATACTAGCATTTCACCATTATTCTTTAACACTCGGTACAATCATTTCAAGTCCAGTCATATTCTAAATAAATGTATCATCTAACAATCTCAGCAACACCATATTACATGTTAGCATTTCGCCATTAATCTTTAACACTTAGTACAATCATTTTAAGTTATATAATGGTCCTTTTAAAAACTTAAAAGTCAATACACATCAAGCTTCCATGATCAGAAAGAGTAAACAAGAAAGAACATAAAATACTGAATCCATATCAGCCACCAAGTGAGTCCAATCACTGCAAAACATGGAAAAGAGATGACGCTTCTTTTCACATGATACTTCATTTAGGTAATTTCGTTTCAAAATGGTTCAAAATTTACTAATAAAGAAATGAATGAACTTACCTTAAGTAGCAAGCCTCCCAATACCAATGCATAATTATTTTGATGAGAAGATTGACACAAACCAGTGCTGAAGATTGACATTATTTAGAGCTTATTTAATGAGAAGGAAGTGGGTATGATACTCATGCATATCAAGCAGTTTGAAATCTAATAGCCTTAGGCTTATTTTTCATTGGATCTCAAACAGCCTGCTTTTTTGTATTAAATGGTTTACATCAAGTTGAATAATGTTAAACAATCTATGAAAAAAAAGATGATCTATCTTGCTTCATTCCATACTCGTCATGTGTTTAATGTCGGTGAACACACCATTTTCAAAACACCACAGAGCCAACTGAGATACTCTCATTATTATGTTTATGCCATGGACCAACTTTACAGAAGGGAGCAAAGTGTATTTAAATCAATAATGTGTGAGTGAACTTATGAATATATTCTTCAATGCAATATTCATGAGAAAAAATAGGATCATAAAAGTGCATGAGCCCTATGTTTATGCCATGGACCAACTTTACAAAAGGGAGCAAAGTGTATATAAATCAATAATGTTTGAGTGAACTTATGAATATATTCTTCAATTCAATATTCACGAGGAAAAATAGGATCATAAAAGTGCACGAGCCCTTCATATGTCCTAGTATACACTATTATGCAGAGGCCATTACAACAATGTTAAACCAGAAATCAATAAAAATACACGAAGAGACATGATCATGCATCGAATAAATGCCAAGGAACAATGATCGTGAGTAGACTGAGATTGGCCATGAGCGGGTGTCGGAGGACTTTGTATATTGAGTTCCTACAATGACGGGATTTTAAGAAAAGACGATTAGAAATCATGTTTCTTCTCAAAGCAGTACACAAAGGTATGACCAAAATTTAACCTGCAACCATGTTTCTTCTATATAATGTTCTGGGATGACTCTGTGATCAAATGGGCGTTGGTAGAGAATGAGTCAACTTAGGAACCACCACCAAGTTTCTAACTGAACAAATCATGAAACCCGAAAATTTTACTTTAGAAACTAAACCAAAAGCATTTGACAGGAAAAGCAACGCACCATAGTTGAAAGCTTTACAGTGCAATAAAAAAACATTTTTTCTCGTTCATTCCTATTTGTAATTTTCATCTGCAAAAAGGTACAATCAGGTGGAACTAAAGAGCTAAATGTGTACAATCACGTGAAACTTATTAATCATCACCAGTCATTGATGGAAAACACACGAGTTTTTCGATGCAAGATGGTTAAGTTGTCAAATAACATGGGGATCAATATATATTATGCAGCGCAGCATTTAATGCGGTGGCAGCTGCGCTGCATACCGTCGGATCTCAGTATGCCTGACATCCGACGGTATGCAGCGCAGCCGCCGCCGCATTTAATGCTGCGCTGCATAATATATATTGATCGCCAAATAACAGGGGGGGCATGGCCAACAATCTCACTATCAAGTATGGCGATATGTGGTCTGACCAGCTTTTTTTTAACTATTGAACTTATCTGGAAATACAATGTTTTACTTGAAAAAATATGACTTGAAACATTATTGTTATCCATAATAATCACTTCACCAAAATACCATATATGATTTTACATAATATCATATAATCACTTACTTATTATTATCATTCATATATATATATAATTATAATATATTTTTAAGGTCATGGCCAAGTGAGACACCAATTTGGTGTATGAGACCCTCTTGTCTTACTTATTATTATCATTCATATATATATATATATATATATATATATATATATATATATATATATATTTTTTTTTTTTTTAAGGTCATGGCCAAGGGAGATACCAATTTGGTGTATGAGACCCCTTTGTTTGTGGGACAAGGGACCCTTCTCAACCTAGTGATTTAACTGCTAAAGTCTACAAAGGTGTACATACACTATCCCTTCTAGATTTGAACACACACACACTAAACTATAATTAAATTTGACAATTAAAGGAGAAAAATATTTTTAAATTTACAAAATTACATTGTCACTTACATGCTCTTATGGTATATATATTGAAATGCAATTAAAAATTTGGTGGATATGAACCTTTTGAAATCATCTTTGCACTATGAGACCATGAATTGCTTTTCAAAAATAAAATAAAATTTATTCTAATTATCATTCCCATCTATATATTATAGAATTATAAAAATATTAGGTTTTATAATTTAGTAATGTATAACATATGATGACGACGACGACGATGATGATGATGATGACCACGATGATGACAATGACAATGATCATGATCATGAAGACAACGACGACAATTTAGTAATGTATAACAAATGATGATCATGATCATTGTCATGATGACGGTGATGATGATGACTACGCTTAACATGCATTGTGGACAAAATTTGGTCTAACATATCTTAAGAGAGAAATAAATGAATTATTTGGATTCCTGTACAATTTTGTTCCTATGCTCAAAGAGCTTAGAAATAAGTATTCCTAGGTCGACATAGTTTTCACAAGTTAAAAGGTTAGGGAAGTTTGTGTTATAGAAAATATTATGAAACCATGATCTAATGTGGGTGTAATCATGGCTCTCTAAAAGAATGTGACTTTCATTCTCAACATTCCTAGAATCACAAAGATGGCAAATCCTTTCCACCCATGGTGTTTTAGGATTTATCCATCGTCATGTTTCACTACGAAGATCATGACAATTTGTTCTTATTTTGGCTATATAGATTCTCTACTTTGAACTAGTTAAACTAGAGAGATAATTTCCATCTTTGAGATTGGTGATAATGAACTCCTTATAGAATCTTAATTTTATTTTAGCCACTAAATCTTTCTGGTTCCACATTTTTTCTTTAAACATAGATGCAATAATAGTTTTATTGTTATTGATTTTTTTGTAAATTGTTATTTTCATTAATCCCCCAATGGTTTTACCAACATAGATAGCATCTTTATACAGTCCTTTCTTGAGTTGCAGTTGATCCTGACTAGATCTTAAAGCAATTTTAGGAAGTCCCATGTCTTCCATTTTAGTTATCATGTATTTGTAAATCAAGTATCTGGTCATAGCAATGGTCTTGATGGGGGGAAGACTCACTTCTATTAGGACAATAGGGTAAGGTATGTTTCCTTTTTAGGCTATAAGCTATAAAGAGCTTTTGGATTTTCTCAATCCTTCTCCAAGACTCTCTAGAGATGTTGTAGCACCAAAATTCACAACCAAACGAGATAACAAGAGTGTCGAGAGATTAAAAAAGGAATTCCTTTTTATCCCACATCAAAAGGTTTTCTAACTTACATTTTTTTTCAAGACCAAAATAAGCTTTCCACCCTCCACAAATCCTTTTCTCAATTCTATAGTTCCAATTGAGATTGTGAAGAAAATTAATTTCAAGATATTTGTAAGAAGACAAGTATTCCTCCAAGTTTCTATTGGCATAAACAAAATTAACATAGGTGACCTTCTTGGATTTAATAATCGTAACTTTTGTTTTGTAGTTTTTAACAATCATACCCATATTTGACCAAAAATATTTGAGAATTCTTAATTTCTTATCAAGACCATGGGGGAACATTTTCGTAAAGATGATATCATCACCGCAAAGAAGGAGGATGGGGACTATTTCAACTAAGGTCGTTCCAGCGTAACTTTCTTCTCATAAACAATCTTGAACTAGCTTAGTTATGTACATGTTGAAAAGGGTAGGGGAAAGGGGTTACCTTGCTTAACTCTAACATTACAATTAAGATCTTTGGACCACCCCTTAGTGCTCTTCAACTTAGTAATGACAGTCTCATATAATATTATAACGATAAGTCTCAAATCAAAAGGAACTTTTCACTCTGACCAACTTGTTCTATAAGTTATTTCTAGGAACCGTATCTAAAGATTTCATAAATTCCACAAAGCAACATAGAGGATATTGTATTTATTATTATGTCGTTCTTTCATAATGATTCAAAGTGTAATAAGTTGATATGTGGTAGGGTGATATCTTCTAAATCACTCCTAATCATTATCCCACTTATCTTTTCTTTCTATTCATACACTTATTTTGTTTTCTTAGAGACGATACCATAAATTTTGGCTAAGAGAGGGTTAATCATAATGGTCTAATACTTAAAAGGGTTATTTTTATCATTGCTTTCAAGGATGATATTTATAAGGCTTTTATTCCATGGATCAAAGAAACCTTGCTTGGCCACTAGATTGAAGAGTTTGTAGATGTGAGGGATGAGGATAAGCCCTCCAATTTTAAATATTTTTGCTTGGTAAACTTCAATGTCCTTATATTTTCCATTTGATAGGAACTTAAGCCGAAAATCAATGTATTCTAACAAGAAAAATTCTTCTACTATAAGTAGGGTTGGAATTCTACACATTATGGGATTCGTAAGGATTTTTAAGATAGGAATTCCAATTTTTTAGAGAAATAATATATATATATTTTAAACAGAAACTATAAAAGGTTTATATAAAAACAAGCTGTGCAAAGCCATTCATTACAGTAGAGGCATAATAAAGTATTTTTGCAGATCAAAAATGCTGCACAGAAAGCTTGTCTGAGGAGTTTTCCAAAAAACTTCACATAAAGTTTGTTCAAAACAGCTAATGCCGCGGGTAGTATATACCCTTACAAACTGGTTACATATAAAAAGACAGTAAAACATTTTAGCCATAACTAAAAGAAACAGATTAAGGATTTCCTCTAAAATTCCTTGGCTGAACTACAGACTCTTCCTCCATTAGGTGCTCAGCTTCTGTAGTGGCTCCATTCACCCTGCTACCCTGGTTCATGGTTATGAAATGTTGAAGGTCTTCCTGAATCCTGTCAAATTTTCCCATGATCTCTCTAAGGTTGCTCTCATTATCATCAATCCGAGCGTCGTGGTTGCTAATATGCAAAGAGGTGTAGCTCACAGTTTCTCCCATACTCTTAACTTCCCGAACCATTTCTTTATTATCCATTATGCGGATTGCAATCATTTCATACAGACGTCGCAGGTTCTTTTTGATGTCCATTATTCCTGCACTATCACCATCCTGAGACATTCTGTTTGCCTCTGTCGAGATGTCTATTCGAGCAAATAGACTGTGTAAGGCACGAACAGAACCAGCAAGGACACAAGCCTAGTTCTCAACCGAAAGATCACTGAAAAAAGACTGAGCACGAGGAGTTCATGTTGCAGCGAGGAACCTCCTTTCCTTTCTTGACAAACCAAAGTGCCCAAAACACCTTCCTGCCACCCCGTGCAATGACAACCCAATACCAAGCTTCTTTCCCAATTACCAGATTGCGAGGGAGTTATACCTAGGCCGAGATTTGGAGACCGCAATGCTGAGAGAGAGCTGCACAAGCAGGTGGAAAAGGATGCAAGAGCAAGCCTTTCCTTCATGAAGGAACGAGTGAAAGGGAGTGCATGCCACGGGAGACCTTGCAGCCGCCCTTCTCCAATTCCTGCAACTACATTCAGCAAAATTCGCACAGCCCCTTGAAAACCAGAACTAAGAATTGCAACGGAGTGGATAGACATATCGTTGCTGGGAGAAGACATAGCATAATTCTTGAGGAGACATTGAGTGTGCGAGGAGGTGAGACATTTAACCCGGGGCCGGATGGCCATTAAGATTGCAGCGTCCAAGAGATGGATGGGGCAAAAGAGAAGCCATACGGCGTGGGAAGGAGGGAAGGTAGGACAACAAATTAAATGAAGGGAACCGACGGTAAATAGCATGGAGTGGAGGCCAGCTGTTGAGAGATGGCGCTGGATGACAGATGGAGGGAAAGGGGGAGGGATAAGGGTCGGGGAAAAGGGATGGAGCAGGGGTAACAAAGAGATGAGGGAGGAGGGATAAGGGAGAAGGGATAAGGAAGGGGAAGAGAAGTGGTACAAAGGAAGGATAGGAGGGGGCCCTTTAAGGCTTCTTGTGAAATGAAAGAGGGATGATAAATTCAATAGGATAAGCCACATAAAGTGAAATTGCAGAGGATACTTCCACATCGTGAGATGTAATTGTTGATGAGAGGATTTTCAACACCTCATTACGGGAGGTATTTGAGGATGGGAGGATTCCCGTTCTGTCTGTAATGTCCTTGCGGGAGTGAGGCCCCCATATTGGCCAGAGTGTCCGCTGCGGAGTTATTGTGCCGAAGGATGTGGCATATCTCATAGGATTTAGACATAAGAAGCTTGGCTTTGTCAAAAAGGTGGGAACAATTGACTGCTCCAGAGGGGTATCTGTTGATCAGTTTAGAGATGACATGCTTTGAGTCTCCGAATATCATAACCTTTCGGTATTTTTTAGCATGAAGAAGCTACAGGTCCTGGAGAAGTGCCAGCCACTCAGCTTCATTGTTGGTTCTATTCCCTAGACCCCATGTGAAGGTTTGTTCTATATGTCCTTCGGGATCCAGAAGGATCCCCCCCGCTCCTGCCACCCCTGGGTTGCCTTTTGAGGTGCCATCAAAGAAGAAGGCAAATGAGTTCTTCTCCTTGAGCCAAGATTTAAATTCATTGCTGGGTAAGCGAATATCCCACGGGAAGGATCGACAGGCTTGGGCTGCTCTGCAATTGATTCTTTTGTGCTGAAGGGGGCTCCTCTCTTTTAGGAAACTTTTGCACTAAGAAGAATAAGGTTCAGGAATGGACTCTTGGAAGGGGAAGCTGATGTTATTCGAAGCAAACTTTTCAACTATCATTCCTATGGTTTTAGCGGCTATTCGGGCTGGGACAGCTTTTTGCTCTTTGAAGATAGAGTTATTCCTAGTGAGCCTGAGCTTCCAGCATAGGTTCTTTGGGATAGAGGCCCAGAGATGACTCAAGATTGGTTTCTTGCTTAAGGAGCCAGGATAGTAATTAGACTAGTCTTTGAAGAGTTGAACTACCGAGCCTGAGAGGTTTAGATCAAGACCTGAGGGGAGAACAATCCTCCAGATTAAGAGGGACATTTTGCATTGAAGGAAGATATGGCTGGTAATATCTTCATCTAAGTTGCACAGGGCACACTGGGAGGGTCCATTTATGCCTCTTTTCCTTAAATTTTCAGCTGTTAAGAGCTTATTATGTAGAAGGATCCACGTGAAACTGTTTACTTTGGGTATACTATCAGGATGCCACACCTCCTTCCATAATCTATCTGCCACAAGTGGTTCCATATTTATTTTCTTGTATCCTTCTTTCACATTGTACTGCCCCAATTTTCCCCATCCAATACAGTCCTTTGCTGTGACTCACGTTGGGGACAGGCCATGAAGGGAGGAGAGGAGAGAATCTGCTGCGTTAACCAAGTGAGCTGGAGGAGATAGCTCCTTCCATCCTATCCATTACCCTTTCGTATCCCATTGAGAAAGATCGAAGAGGGCGATGATCCCCTACTCGCTCGCCCAATCAGCTAGAAGAGCCAGACCTGGCAGTGAGGAACGAGGAGGCTGTCCTAAGATGTTACTCTTCCAGACGTTGTTCCTTTTCCCATTCCCTGGGATCCAATAGCATCTTCGATGATTGTGTTGAGAGATGCTTTGCATAATTGCCATAGAGTAGTTCCTTTTCCTGCCCAAACACTGTCCAACATTTTTGACCTGGGCCTCCTAATATATTTTTTCCTGATGACTTCCTTCCACCATTCCATTCTTCCCGTAACCAGTCTCCATATCATTTTAGCTCCCATGGCTTTGCTCATCTATTCAGGATCTCTAATGCCTAGGCCACCATGCCTTTTAGCTTTCTTGACCGTGTCCCACTTTACAAGGTGGAATTTTTTGGTCTGAACTTTTCCTCGCTGCCACAAGAATTTTCTGATTTCCTTACAAATGCTGTTCATGACATTCTTGGGAGAAAGAACCATTGAACTTGTATAAATGGGGTAGGAGGAGAGGATGGACTGAATTAGAACCGTCTTTCCTGCTAAATTTAGCCATTTCGATCCCATGGACTGGGTTTTGGCTTTGATTTTTTGTATGACTGGTGTCCACATTGAGGAGACCAAGAACTTTTTGATGATGGGGATGCCTAAATAGGTAAAATGAGTCCAAGTAGGATTGGCTTTGATTTGAAGAATTTGAGAAATGCGACGAAGAGTTGTTATAGGGAAATTCCACCCATATATTTGGCATTTGTTCAGGTTTGCTGAGCTTCCAGAGGATTGGAGAAAAAGTTCGAGAGGACTGAGAAAGTTCCTGGCATTTTGGATGGAGGCTATTCCAAGAAAGATAGTGTCATTAGCAAATAAAATGTGATTTATTGGAGAGACTCCATTCCTAAAGGAGAGACCCGGGAGAGATCCTTCAGACTGAAGTCTAAGCAGTCTTCTGCTGAGGGAATCAACAACCAAAATGTAAAGGAAGGGGGACAGCGGACATCCTTGACTTACACCGTGGGAGGCTTTGAAGAACTCTGAGGGTCTGCCATTAATGAGAGGGGCTATCCAGGGAGAGGTTATGCAGGCTTGAACTTGTTTGATGAAAAAAGTGGGAAACCCAAACTTTTTAAGAACCAAAATGATAAAGGAGTGTCTCAGTCTATCAAAGGCATTAGCAAGATCCAATTTAATGGCCATTCCAAATTCACCCCTTTTGGTACTGGAGTGTATCGCCTCTTGGACCAATAGAATGTTATCACTTATTTGCCTGCCCAAGATGAAACCGCCTTGATTTGAAGAGATAAGGGATGGAATGATTTGCTTGAGTCTTAAGGACAACACTTTGGAGAAGATTTTATAGGACGCGCTGCATAAGGAAATGGGTTGGAATTTTTTAATGGAAGTGGGGTTATGCTCTTTAGGGATCAAGGCCAGAAAAGTGGTATTGGTGGCTCCTCCCATATTACCTTTTTCCATCCAGGAGATGAGGCGCATCAGATATTTCTTAACAAGGGGCCAGAAGGTTCTATAGAAACAAATAGGGAAGCCATCTGGGCCTGGGGCCTTATCCGGGTGGAGGCTCCAAATAGCTTTTTTGACTTCATTTTTCGAGATGGGGGATTCAAGCCTAAGTCTTTCCTCTGGGCTGATGAGGGAGGGAATATCTGAAACCATTTATTCCATGAAACGTTGAGGAAATCGCTCCTCATCATTATACAAGTGTTCAAAAAAAGTTCTTACCTCAGTGCTGATAGCCGCTTGCCCTTGAATGGCTGTGCCGTCCTCAGTTTTGAGTTCTCTCATAGTGTTCCCATTGTTGCATGTCCCTACATTGATTTTGAAAGAACTTAGTGTTTTGGTCTCCCCCTTTGAGCCATAAGATGCGTGA
This sequence comes from Pseudotsuga menziesii, assembly GCA_001517045.1. Lineage (NCBI taxonomy): Eukaryota > Viridiplantae > Streptophyta > Pinopsida > Pinales > Pinaceae > Pseudotsuga > Pseudotsuga menziesii. The sequence continues at coordinate 187,021 of LPNX011188173.1, forward strand.
GCGGAGCCTCCATCCCTCCTCTTCTTGTCTTAATATTTTCTGCAGGTTTGTTTCCAGATCTATTTCCTTGATGAGGTGCTCCTTGGTGATCGTACTTACTTCCATTTCTGCTTGAAGGATTTCCATATCCTTGATGATTTTTTCCTTTTGCTTTCTTCGTTCTTGGAATTGATTTTTAACCCACGATTTGAGAGCTGCCTTCACCCTTTTCAACTTCTGCTCCCAAGAGAAAGTTGGGGATCCTGGGATGAAGCATTGCCAAGCACTAGAAATGATATATTTGACTCCTTTCGATTCCAGCCAAATCCGGTTAAACCTGAATGGTAGAGGTCCCAAATTTTCCGCCGGAGGAAAAAAAAGACATATAGGCTTGTGATCCGAGACAACAGTGCAAAAAATTTTGGTTTCCGGATAAGAATTGAGAAGACGAGTGCTGACCAGAAATTGGTCTAGTCTGGCTGCAATATGGCCAGGTCCAATTCTTTTATTACTCCATGTGAAGATGCCATTTTTAGGTTTGATGTCTGTAAGGCCCCATTGTGAAATGAGGTCTTCCAGCATTTCCCCGAATGTATCTCTTACCTTTGTTCCTCCTCTACGCTCATCTACTGATATAGTAACATTAAAATCCCCTGCAATAAAACAGGGTAGAAGTTGTTTGCCTTCGCATTGCTTCTCTAGCGAGTTCCAAAAACTGTCCTTATGCGCATTCATGGTTGGACCATATACATTCCCGATCCAAAATTTTTCTTTGCTTTCCTTGCTCTCAAGTTTTATGAGAAGCCAATTTCTGTTTTCTATGGCAGAGATCATTCTATACTTATCAGTGTTCCACCAGCATAGAATTCCTCCAGAGGCTCCATTTGCATTGGTGGCTAGGCCTGTTCCTTTTAGACAAAGACTTTTGATGGTTGCAATGCTGTCTTCAGCTGGTTTTTTTGTCTCCTGGATGAGAAGAATTGAGGCAGATTCCATTGATTTAAATATCTTGATAACTTCTAACTTCTATGTCCCTCCCAAGCCTCTGCAATTCCAGGAGACTACTTTCATTATTTCCTGAGTTGTTTAAGGGCCTTGTCTTTCTCCTTTTTTTCCTCTTCGGCACTGACTAAGTATTTTCTTTCCTACGAAGTTTTGACTAGAAAGTATAAATTAGACTTCTTTCCTACTGCCTTTTCCCTTGCTGCCTCCTGCTCTCTAATGGCTTTGTTGGATTTCCTTCCTTTTCTGGAGAGCGATTCTTGTTCTTCTACAGAAGTATCTGTTATTTCTTCCGAGCTTGCTTTTGCCCTTGATCTTGTAACAGATCCTTCAGAGTTTGATGCAGGGTCTTTCCTTTCCTTAGAATTCCTAGAACCCTCTTCCTGAGCTTCCTTTTCTTGATGCTACAGATCTGGTACCAAGGGTTCATTGTCCTGCTGTTGAGCCATTTCAGGGATTGCTTCTTGATTTTCTTCTTCCTGTGTCTCCTCTTCCAGAGCCTCGAACTTGTTTCTGGGGGTGCTCTTTGTCGTGTTGTTCTACTGCTTTGGAGGCTTGGCGGTCTTCTTCCCACTTGCAACGTTCCATCCCTCGTTTGCAGGGCTGTCCGTGATGGGTTTCTCAGGTTTTTTTGGACAAGATTTTGCAAAGTGGCCATATTCATGGTAGTATTTGCATCTGAATGGGATTTGCTCATAGTCTACTGTCTACTGGTGATTCCAACCATCAATGGAGAGGTTAATGGACTCCGGCAGGCCTTTCTCAAGGTCAACTTCAACGCAGATTCAGGTGCAGGAGAACATTGGGGCTTTTGGTTCAGACTTGTCTACATACTTCCCTAGAGTATTCCCTATTGCTCGAAAGTCCTCATCATTCCAGCAGTGAAGAGGGAGATGGGGGAGCTTAACCCAGACAGGAACTTCTTTTGGGATATCTTTTTCTGGGTTGAATGACAGATCCCATTTGTTCAGGTACATACCTCTTGGGTCCATGAATTAAGGTCCATTCCTAAAGATCAAGTCGCGGTCCTCCTTCTTTTTGAAAATGAAGGCAAAGTATCCTTTTCCACAGAATATTTGCTGAACTTCCCTTTGGATTAGGGTTCTCCAATTTTTGTTCAGCCAGACCTCCACTGAATGTGGGGATGGCCAGAGGCCAGTGAACAATCCAATAAGTCCTTTCTCATAGAGGGTAACTGCTTTCCTCTTCGAAGCAGCAGAGCAGAGCTTCACTTCTGGGACATCGGCTCTCTTAACAAATCATGAGGATGGGGCCGCGACTGCCTGAACGGGAGGCAGAGAGGCCACAATGTGCTGAAAATGGGCCTCGACGGACACTGGGTCGGGCGAATCCATTGACAGGGCCACCGACTAGAAGCGGAATCCCTCGACGCTAGGGTTCAGGGGTCGAACTGGCGCATCTTGATCAGTTCGAATCCATGGAGATTATCTAATTTTATCCTTCAAACACAGGATATTACAATGAAGCACATAAGAAATAATATTATTATATTTCATTTAACTAGTTAGAATTTTCCTTTGGAATCTATTTAGAGCTACCTTAGAGAGGTATAAAAAATTCTCCTACTTTTTATTTATGTAATGCATCTTTTTTCTTTTAAGTATGGATTTGTATTTATTTAAATTGGCAATTCTTAGAGATCCTTCCATAGATTCTTAGATGGCTCTTCTTGCATTCGAATACATTCTTTATCATACCAATGATTGATTCTTCTATTTTTCTTTTTACCCAAAATTTTGATGGAGAAGTTATTAATGGTAGATGAGAGGACCATAGTAAAGTTATGATTGGGGTATTCTATATTGTTTGTACTCAAAAGGGGAAACAAACCATTTTTAAATCATTTATAAAGAGGTCATTCTTATTTTGTCGAATATCAAATGCTTTTGATTGTGAGAATTTTCATATATGGGATCGCTCTGCATGAAAAAATTGAGACTTATAATTAATGTCCTATGATATGAGTGTAGATCCTGGTCGTTTAAGATGTCTAGATTTACCATTCTATTGTATAAAGGGATATTATATAATACATGATCTACTAGACTACTACCAATCCAATGAATACAAGTAATCTGACTAGAATTAGGCCACTCCATAAGCCTATTACAAATTAAAATATATTGAGCGCTATAGAGCTTGAGTAGCTTGGATCCAAACATATTTCCACCTATATCTATATAAATTATTTTGTATCGAATGTCTAGTGTAGGGTCTTCATCTAACCAAAGAGGATTAGAGTTTGAATAGTTCCTTAGAAGAATAACATGGTTACTCAAAGTTTGAACATTGAAGTCACCCATTAACAGGATATTGCCTTCATTCCTTAGACTAGAAATAGCCATTGTAAGGAAAATTTTTACCTATATTGATTTTCTTATAAAAGTTAGAATTAATAGGGGGGAAATAACATATTTCCTTTTAGGTTTTTTAGCATTAATGTCATGAATCTATATCCAAATATACTAGTTTTCAGGGTCTTTCTTGTGGATCCTAGCATGGGGGAAGATGCTTTCCCTAATGTAGTGGCATACACCTCTAATGCACCTACAGCAAGATCGCTCATTCCAAGCCAACCATTAGATAAATAATTCCATTTTAGGAACCTTAGATTCTTCGTTCTCTGAGGCTTCTTTTACATTTTGAACATCCTTTCTCAATTTCTCTTAGTATACTGGAATGGGATATTCATTTATAAATATTCTCGATCCTTTTAGACTTGAGGTTGCTAAGCTTTCATAATTATTTTCATTAGAGCTAACTTTTCCCTAGATTATCCTTCATTTATTGTCAATTAATTTACCTAACCTCTTTTCTTCTGTGAGGCAGGTTGTTGCAATTTGTAGCATATTATGTATCCCTAACTTAACTATAGCTGGCGTATTTTTATTTTACCTATTCTTTTAAACAAAAACTTATGACGTTGAAGGCTCATTTGTTTCAATCATGGTCTAATTCTAACATCTTATTCATTTCCTCCTTATTGGGTTTGATATCTAATTGACCTTTTGGACCATTCGGGTCATATTTTTTGTTACTTTTTTGTCCAGATGTTTAATCGTGTCCTTCAATTTATGATTTTCTAATGTATCTACATCCCCTTGTTCAATTGATTGTTTGGTTTCTTGGCTTTTACCAATACTTGTAATCTATTCTCCATTATATCCATCTTATTTTCAATTGTGATTATCTTGTCATCTATTTTTTTTTTAATATTGTCTCCAAAGGATGCAAATTTGTTATCAAGCATGGCTGCAAGGTTGCAAGTTTATTTTCCAACGTGTTGCAAATCTATTGTAAAACATAGCTACAAATTAATTTTCAATTATGGTTGCAAATTTATTTTCTTTAATGGCGGGAAATTAATTTTCAAGCATGGTTTCAAACATTGATTGAAATTGAGCATTTCTTTCTTCTCCACTTTTCCCTAATGAGTCAGATTGATCAAGGCTTTGTAGGGTAGTTGCACTAGTCTCCCTTTAATATTTTTGGTATAAGTGGTGAATTGTTCATACTTTTATGAGTGTTTATATAAAAATAAGAGGAAAAAAGGACTTGAAAAAGAAGAAAAGAGAAAAGAACTTTGTACCTAATTTGTACTTTGATTATGGAAATCTCATAATATTTAAGTGTTGAAAGTTCACTTCAATGACATAAACGGTTCTCTTAAATCAGACCCAATTTGTTGGTGTGTTCTTTACTTTGTTTTATTATTATTTTCAAATTAATCATTATTAATATTTAATACATCGCATTAATTTATTAAAATTCATAAATCTTGATCATCATTTAAAATTAAAAGTTTTGATCATATAATTAAAATAAATATATTTTCTAATATATTTATTTTTTAATTTATTAAAAAACATATACTATTTTATTAGTTTCTTAGATGTTATATTGTTATATTATTAAAAGTATTTGTAAAGACCAACCAAAAATACTTAATTTAGGTTTCAATAAGAGTTTGCCATGCAAAATAAACGATACATAAAACAATATAACTCCATTTCCACGATTACATTCTCTCTATGTGCAAATATAAATAATAAAATGCTTTCGCACTAACACGTTGAACCTATTTTTCCTATGTACAAATCACAACCGTGAAATGAAAAAGTTGAACACTCTTTTATAATTTTGCATATATTATTAACCATTCAACAATTCTTGAATATATATCTTTCTCTCTTTATATATATATATATAATATCTCAAACAAATTACAAAATTATATTAAATAAATAAATTTGTTATTATTATTATTATACATATTATATTAATAATAACAACTTTAACACAAAATTATATAATATATATTACAAAATCATATATATATATTTCATTAGACAGAATAAAAACAAAATTAATGAATTTTATAAGATGTCGATATTTATCATTCTATTGTATAAAGGGATATTAGATATGACATGATCTACCACACTACTACCAAGCCCATGAATACAAGTCATCTCGCTAGAATTTGTCACTACAAAAACCCATTACAAATTATAATATATTAAGTACTATAAAGCTTTAGTAGCTTGGATCCAAACATATTTCCACCTATATCTATAGAGATTATTTTGTACCGACTCTCTAGCGTAGGCTCTTTATCTGACCAAGAGGATTAGAGTTTGAATAGCTACTTAGAAGAATAGCATGGTTACTCAAAGTTTGACCATTGAAGTCGTCCATTAAGAGGATGTTTCCTTAATTCCTTAGACTGGAATTATTATTTTCTAAGCCATTGTAAGGGCAATTTATATATATTTTTTTTCTTAGAAAATCTAGAATTAATAGGGGGAAATAACATATTTCTTTTAACTTTTTTTTAGCATAATGTCAAAAATTTGTATCCAACTATACTAGTTGTTAGGGTCTTTCTTATAGAGCCTAGCATGGGGGAAGATGCTTTCCCTAATGTAGTGGCATGCACCTCTAATGCCTCTACAACAAGTTCCTTTGCTCCAAGCTAACCATAGGAAAACAATTCCATGTTAGGAACCTTAGATTCTTCATGCTCTCATGATTCTTTTACATTTTGAACATCCATTCTCAATTCGTCTTGGTCTTCTGGAATGAGATATGCATTTATAAATATTATTGATCCTTTTAAACTTGAGGCTACTAAGATTGCCATACTTATTTTCATTAGAGCTAACTTTGCCGTAGATTATCCTTCCTTTATTCTGAATTAATTTACCTAGCCTCTTTTCTTCTGTGAGGTGGGTTGTTTCAATTTGTAGTTTATTATGTAGCTCTAACATAACTACATCTAGCGCATTTTATTTTGCCTCTTTGTTTAAGCAAAAAATTATGAGGTTGAAGGCTTATTTGTTTCACTCGTGGTCTAATTCTAGCATCTTATCATTTCCTCCTTAATGATTATCTAATATATCTACATCTCCTTGTCTAATTGATTGTTTGGTTTACTGGTTTTTTCCCAATACCTGTAATATATTCTCCATTATATCCATCTTATTTTCCATTGTGTTTATCTTGTTATCTATTTGTTTTTTAATCTTTTCTTCAAAAGATGCAAATTTGTAATCAAGCATGGTTGCAAGTTTATTTTCCATCATGTTGCAAATTTATTGTAAAACATAGCTACAAATTTATTTTCAATTATGACTACAAATTTATTTTCTACCATGGCGGTAAATTTATTTTAAAGCATGGCTTCAAAATTTGATTGAACTTTAGCATTTCTTTCTTCTCCGCTTTTCTCCAATGAGTCTATATGACCATGAAGGATTTGTAGGGTAGTTGTACTAGGGTGATTGCAAAGAGTTGAGGGACCTTTTATATGCAATGGTAGAGTGAAGCCATGCATTGAAGATCCATAAAACAGAAATCATCCCAAGCAATACTGACCCTGCCAAGCCTAGTCCCAATCCTTCCAGCATGCTTGCCAATTAGGATAGTTAGGTACAACACGCATGCGTTACAATGTACAAAAATGTGTTATAGTGTGCAAAAATGCACCCACATTATGTAAAATTTGTTCTATGCTCAAAACAGACCGAGTTCATCATTTTCTCCAAAATCACGCACAACAACGTGTTCAGGAAAAGAAAAACGTGTAAGGGTGAACGCGTTTTGGGTGCTAAAAGGCCAACAAAATCCACCTTGGGGATCAATCTATTCCTTGTGAGGTATTTAATCCAACTCCTCTCATGCTAATTTCCCTATTTTCAATCATTTTTATGCCCTAATATGAATTCAAACCATTTTTTTTTAATTTATATGTCCATAAAGAAATTTACATGCCCAATGGAAACCAAAACCCCAATTTACTCATAAAAAGCAAATAAATTTCACTATTTGCATATGCATATACACAAGCATCCTTGTGAATCCATGCCTAAATTCACAAATATGTAATGGATGCTATTGATGTAGTATGTAGTATGTCAATAATGGATGCTCTTGATGTAGTATGTCATGTGGATAATTCTCTTTTGCTTCATTTTATAATGTTAAAAATTATTCTCCATCATAGGCTACAACTAGTATGGTTCACTAACACAAGGGTCTAAAATACCTCACCTTTAGTGGATCACGAAGTTGACACAAACTAGTCTCTAGGCTATAAACTAGGGGTTCTATGGTTCAGAATTCAAACTAAGGTTTACAATACAAAATAGGGTTCCTAGGATTGGATATAGGGTTTGTAAGCTAGGATTTCTGGGATAGGATTGGCTAGGTTTATTAAGCATGGGAAGCTTTTTGTACCTTACTTTAACCCTTGCATTAGGAAGTTCCATGAAAACTTGGGGTGTTGACTAATGTCCTTATAGGAACAACTTCGAGATTCAAGGCCTAACACTTGTAATTACATTATCTAAATTAAAAGAGATAAAGATTCATCCATATTGAAATGACTACCCTTACTTCCAATTGATGTAATTACCTTTCATCTCAATTTATGTGATTATTGTCATTCTTATCATTTCAATCTCCTTATATTAAAAGACCAATGGTCTCCTTCATTCCAAGGTTTGAATGTTTTATACGATATATTGGTCAATGGTGACATCAAAAAAATGGTACTAGTCATCTAGAGATGATAGTTAGTGGATACAAACTATGTTTTCTAGGATTTTGAACAAAAACTAGGGTTTCTAAGGTTTATAATTCAAACTAGGTTTTACGGGTACAAAATAGGGTTACTAAGATTAGCTCTTGATGTAGTATGTCATGTAATGGATGGTATTTTTGTAGTATATAGTATGCTCTTAATGTAGTATGTAGTATGTCAAGAATGGATGCTCTTGATGTGGTATGTCATGTGGATACTTCTCTTTTGCTTCATTTAACAATATTAAAAATTAGTCTCCATCATAGGCTACAATTAGTATGGTTCACTAATACAAGGGGCTAAAGTACCTCAGTTTTAGTGGATCACGAAGTTGACAAAAACTAGTATCTGGGATAAAAATTAGGGTTTCTAGGGTTTATAATTCAAACTAGGGCTTACGGTACAATCTAGGGTTACTAGGATTGGTTGTAGGGTTTATAAGCTAGGATTTCTAGGCTAGGATTTTCCATGGTTATTAAGCATGGGAATATTTTTATACCTTATTTTAACACTTGCATTTGAAAGTTTCATGAAAACTTGGGGTGTTGACTAATATCCTTATAGGACCCACTTTGAGATTCAAGGAAGATGCAATAGATATATCCAAGATAGAGAGATAGATAATGGTCTAGGGATATATGGCATGAGTCATGTAAGTATGAATATAATACACCAAATCCACGATGAAGCTTGTGCAATTTATCAAGTTGTAGAATTCTATGCAATTTATCAATATATCAAGCTGTCAATCTATCAAGTTGTAAATAATCAATGAGACCATGAGACCAAAATACCTGACTACCTACATGTGGTCATTTGACAAGACCATTGATATCACCTCTATTAACAACTATATACTTTATCCTCTCGTGCTCCTAGTAAGGAAAAAAATATCATGACTTTGATGAGTTCTTTCTTGGCGTTGTTTGCAGTTGGAGGTTTGTGCCAATAACTAAGTTTGTATAATGGTATATAATTTGACCTAGTATATAATATTCAAATACATAACATTTTTTCTTATGTATGTGGGAAACCTATGCCAGATATTCTCCTTTGATAACTATTGACCCAATTGGAAAATCATTACCCCCAGAGTCACTTAATGAGACAATCAGGGTCTTCTTCCCATCTAAGCAACATGCTAATAGTCAATTCTACATTCATTGCCCCTCGGGGAAACCATTGTGTATATGTTCCCTACATAAAATAAAGTTCCAAACTAGGATTCAACTAACTAAACACAACTAGTCATCAAACATTTCAAAGTTATCAACATAACAATCGAACCTGGTTGTACGAAATCTTATATGTGGTCATAGTCAAGTGAAATACTCAAATGGTCCTTCTCCAATTGGGATAATTCTATATTTATTTGTCGAACAATAGGGAGTGTTAGAGAAATAATCTACCTTAGTACCATGGTGATCTACCTAGGATACATAATTATTTTCCTTGTGCTTATGTCGTATGGTATAACTTAGGTTATATTGATCAATACTCATCAAATAGGTGATTCTAGATCATTAATTGATAGTTGAGGTGCTCTAATTTGATTCTTCTATCATCTAGGAATTTGTATTAATTAAAAACCACTTCGAGCTTTGACTAGGGGTGCCAGTGTGTGATTGTGGTTGTTTTGTGGCCTTCTTGGGCATTTATTTTCTCCTAAAGACTCTCCCACTCACCCATGCACTCTCCCATGCTTATACTTCCCTCATTTATGACCCACACATGCTTGGAACATGTTCACACATGAATTCATGATAATTTCGTTAGGTTTGGGAGCCTATTGGTCAACCTAGGGGGGTTTAGGGGTCAAATCCTAGCCTGACACTTGTATGCATTCATATGGCCTCCAAGGGGTCACTAATTTTCCACAACGTATTATAAATATGTACTATACACATCTACAATATGTACTATAATAATATTACCAGTTATTAGCACCATTCACATGTGATATTTCAGTCTCTTTTGTTATTCTCTTGCATATATTGTCAAATAATTTGAGTGTGAATATTGATCCAACTCCTAGATCTCACTATGAAGCAATTATCACATGGTATCATAGTTAGTTGGAGCTGCAAAAAAATATAGAGAGGTTTGAGTTGTTTTTTAGGGAATATTTCCAGAATATCAGAGTGTTTGCATTGCAGTTTGTATAGTGTTTTTGTCATAGGTTACACAAGAAGGATGGAGCAGACTTGGCTATTACTCACACAATTCAACTATTTTGAATGGAATGTCAAAATGGTGATCCATCTGAGGTCAAAAGTCTTGTATAGAGTCACCATGGGGACTGAATCCAAACCCAACTCTGCAGTAGAGAAAGATAAGTACTTCAATCGACTTAATGAATCTTTTGGAAAGCTTTACCGCAACATTTTTAGGGATCTCCTCTTTCACGTAGAAATTCTTGGCACACCCAATGAATTTTGGCTCAAGCTTGATTTACTATTTGGGAAAACTGATGAAATGAGAGGCCATCAACTTGAGTCACTATTTGGGAACACTGATGAAGTTAGAGGCCATCAGTTTGAGAATGAGCTAAATTCCCTGAGCCGGGCTCACTATTAGACCATTCAAGAATTATTTACAAAGTTCAAAGAGCTGGTACTTTAGCTAAAAAAATGTGGCATAGAGAATAAATATGATCAACTTATCTTGTCCATCATTTCTAAGCTAGGTTTTGAGTATTCTGTGTATGTTTTGACATTCCACTCAAGAAAGCTTACAGCTAGAAATTGGAGGATGCCTACGCTACCAGAATTCATGGAGTCCTTGAATCAAGGGCAGGACAAGCTTGTACAAATGGGTACCATCAAATCCACCAATTAACAAGCCCTTGTTTCTTGTACATCAAATCAAGACAAATTCAAGAAGAAATATTTAAAGCAAAGAGAGAAAGAGAAGAAGTAGTCAAGTTCAGAAAGCTCCAGTTCTACTGATGAGAGTTTGAGATCTAGGAGGAGAAAAATGATAGAGAGACCCACATGTGGTTATTTCAGAGGTGTACATATTGAAATATCTTTATTTATATATAATATGGACATCATGACCAAAATCCATGAGGAGAACCATACTGATCATCCATAATTTGCAAGAGGTTGGGAGCGCAAGAAAGGAAGTGGTAAGCCTGAGCATGCATTGAGTGCATGGGTAAAAACCATTTCTGATATCTCTGTTTCCAATGGATCTATTTCTGATTTACCTTTTGATACATCAGAGTCTGAAGCCTCCATCCCTTCCTTAGAAGAAACCCCAATCAGTTCACCGAAGCTTCCTCCCAAAACTAGTCATTTCTTGCTAGTTTCTGATGTATCTTCTGAAAGTTCTTTCCCAATCAAATCAGATATTTCCCATTCTCATTATAAATGTGGTATACATACTGATATACAGAATATGAAATTTATGGACTCATTTCAACAACCATTTCATGAACAAAAGACCCAACAACCATTAAGTTCACTGGTTGGAAAATCTCAAAATTGCCTAGTTTTCAATGCTATGTCACTTGTATATGTTGCTTTTATGTCTTGTATGCCTTTCATTTATTGGAAAACCATATCATTGGAATTCATGTAACTTATTTTCCATATGTATGGACTTTATTTTACCACCCATGGTTCAAATCTCAACTCTCCATACCCTCCAGGTTCGCTCAATTGCAATTGTGATCTAGTTCCTCACTCTTCTCTCTCTATGGACCCATTCGCTCATGGAGACACCATAATTCTGATATTTTCTGTTTTATATGACATACATTATGATATTTTAGAGCCTCATGATATTTTTTACAGATTTATGAAGGTACTTCATCAAATTGGGAAGAAAATTCATGGTTTTATTCATGATATGGCAGGTACACAAGAAGCATATTTTGTTGAATCTTTTGATGTTATTTGGGAAAGAGTTTACAGAGATATATTTTCCATGGTTGATTATTACTTTATATAAAAATATTATTGCATCAAAATAAATTCTTATGATTCCCCTCCATCATCAAACGATGACCATCAAAGGGCCTCTCCACATGATCTTTGTCTAAAACACTTTGATGCATTGATGCATGATCTTCATCCACAACATCTTCACTAAGTGCATCACCAGGAATTTGTTCTTTCAACTCATTCAAGTGAAGAAGAGAACATGTTGAATACCATTTTGTTCATCTCTTTCATGCCCATTTTTTGAGGGGAGGTTTTGTCCCATGAGGTTTTCCTCCTTACCTTGGTTACATGGACTAATAAAATTATGTTGTAAAAGGTGAGTTGTGACTTAGTTTCCAAGGCCTTAATAAATCATTTTGGTATAAGTTGTACTAAGTTAGGCTTAATGGGGGGTTTTATAGAAATAATATATCTTAGTACCATGGTGATATACCTAGGATACATAATCATCTACCTTGTGCTTATGTTGTATTGTCTAACTTAGGTCATACTGATCAAATATGTGATTTTGGCTCATTAATTGATAGTTGAGGCACTCTAATTTGATCATTCTATAATCCAGGAACTTGCATTAAATTCAAACCACTTCTTTCTTTGACTAGGGGTGCCATTGTGTGAATGTTGTTTTTTGGTGGCCTTCTTGGGCATTTATTTTCTCCTCAAGACTCTCCAATCACCCATGCGCTCTCCCATGCTTAGACTTCCATCATTTATGATTTGGTCATGATCCTAACATGTTTACACATGGATTCATGATAGTTTGGTTGGGTTTGGAAGCCTATTGGTCAACCTAGGGGGGTTTTGGGGTCAAATCCTAGTCTGACACTTGTATGCATTCACATGGCATCCAAGGTCTCACAAATTTTCCCCAATGTATTATAAATATGTACTATACATAGATACAAAATGTACTGTAGTAATATGATAAATTATTAGCACCATTCACATGTGTTATTTCAGTCTCTTTTGTTGTTCTCTTGCATATTTTTTGAAATACTTTGAGTGTTAATATTTATCTATATCATAGATCTCACTGTGAATCAATTATCACATGGAATTATTTTGAGCTACAAAAAAATCTAGATAGGTTTGAGTTGCTATTTAGGGCATATTTCTAGAAAATTTGAGTGTTGCATTGCAGGTTTTACAGTGTTTTTTTTCACAAGTTGTGCAAGTAGGATGGAGAATACTCATCTATTTCTTACAACATTAAATTATTTTGAATGGAAGGCTGAAATGGTGATCGAGATGAGGTTGAAATGCTTGTATAGAGTCACCATGGGGACTGAATTTGAACCCAACTCTGCAATAGAGAAAGCTAAGTACTTTAATCGACTTGATGATTCTTTTGGAAATATTTGACTTAGCATTTCGAGGGATATACTCTTTCATGTAAAAAGTATTGGAACACCTAATGAAGTTTGGCTCAAGCTTGAGTCACTATTTGGGAATACTGTTGAAATGAGAGGTCATCAACTTGAGAATGAGCTAATCTCCCTGAGCCCAGCTCACTATGAGACCATTCAATAGTTCTTTACCAAGTTCAAAATGCTGGTACTTCAGCTAAAACACTCTGGCATAGAGAATAAATATGATCAACTTATCATTCCCATACTTTATAATCTAGGGACATAGTTTTTTGTATATGATTCGACATTCCACTCAAGCAAGCTTACAACTGGAAATTAGAGGATGCCTATGCTAGCAAAATTCATGGAATCTTTGACTCAGGAGCAGGACAAGCTCATACAAATGGGTAAGAACCATCAAATCAACCAAATAAAAATCCCTTTCTTCCAGTACATGAAATCACACCAAAGGAAATAAGAAATATTTGAAGCAAAGAGAGAAATAGAAGAAGCAATCAAGCTCAGAAAGCTCTAGTTCTACTTATGAGAGTTCTAGATCCAGGAGGAGAAATAAGAGAGAGAGAGAACCACATGTGGTTATTGTAGAGGTTCACATATTTAAATATATTTCTTTATAAATAATATGGACATCATGACCAAACTCCTTGAGGAGAACCATATTTATCTTCCAGAATTTGCAAGAGGATGGGAGCGCAAGCAAGGAAGTGGTAAGCCTGAGCATGCATTGAGTGCATGGGTAAAACAAATTTCTGATATATTTGTTTCTGATGGATTTGTTCCTGATTTACCTTATGATATATCAGAATCTGAATCCTACATCCCTTCCTTGGAAGGAACCCCTATCAGTTCACCAAAGCTTCCACCCAAAACTAGTCATTTTTTGCTTGTTTTTTATGTATCTTCTGAAATATCTTTCCCAATAAAATAATATATTTACCATTATGATTATGAATGTGTTATACATGCTGATATATATCCTATGAAATTCATAGTCTCATTTCCGCAACCATTTCATGAAAAAAAGACCCGACAACCCTCAAGTTCACTAGTTGGAAAATCTCAAAATTGCCTAGTTTCCAATGCTATGTCACTTGTCTATGTTGATTTTATGTATTGTATGTAATTCATTGGTTGGAAATTTATATCATTTTCCTTCATGGGAATTCTTTTACATATGTATGGACTTTCTTTTACCACCCATGGTTCAAATCTCAAGTCTCCAGACCCTCTAGGTTTGCTCAATTGCAATTGTGATCTAGTTTCTCACTCTTTTCTCTCTATGGACCCATTCACTCATGGAGACACCATACCTCTGATATTTTCTGTTGTATAGGACATATATTTGTATATTTAATATCCTCATGAGAAAATTTACATAGTTATGAAGGTGCTTCATCAAATTGGGAAGAAGATTCATGGTTTTATTCATGATATGGCAGCTACACATGAAGCATATTTTGTTGAATCTTTTGATGTTATTTGGGAAAGAGATTGCAGAGATATATTTTCCATGATTGGTTATGCATTTAGATCAGATTATGCTTGAATCAAAATAAATTATTATGATGCCCCTCCATCATCAAATTATGACCATCAAAGGGCCTCTCCACATGATCTTTGTCTACATCACTTTGATGCATGATATTGGCATCCACAAAATCTTCACCAAGTCCATCACCAAGAAGTTGTTCTTTCATATCATTCAAGTGAAGAAGAGGACCTGCTGAATACATTTTTGTTCATCTCTATCATGTCCATTTTTTGAGTGGAGGTTTTGTCCCATGAGTTTTTCCTCTTTACCTCGGTTACAAGGACTAATAAAATTCTATTGTAAAAAGTGACTTGTGCCTTAGTTGCGAAGGCCTTAATAAATCATTTTGGTATAAGATATACTAAATTAGGATTAAGGGGGGGTGTTAGAGAAATAATCTACCTTAGTACCATGGTGATCTACTTACGAGACATAATCATTTTCCTTGTGCTTATGTTTTATGGTCTAACTTAGGTTATAATGATCAATACTAGTCAAATAGGTGATTCTAGCTCATTAATTGATAGTTGAGGTGCTCTAATTTTATAATTATGTCATATAGACACATGCATTAATTGCAAACCACTTTCATATTTTACTATGGGTGCTAGTTTGTGAATGTGGTTGTTTTGTGGCATTCTTAGGCATTTATTTTCTCCTAGAGACTCTCCCACTCACCAATGCACTCTATCATGCTTATACTTCACTCATTTATGACCCAGTAATTCTCCTAACATGTTCACACATGTATTCATGATAGTTTGGTTCAGTTTGGGAGCCTATTGGTCAACCTAGGGGGGTTTAGGGATCAAATCCTATCCTAACACTTTTATGCATTCACAAGGACTCCAAGGGCTCACAAATTTTCCCCAATGTATTATAAATATGTACTATACACATATACAATATGTACTGTAATGATATCTTCAGTTATTAGCCCCATTCACATGTGATATTTCAGTCTCTTTTGTTGTTCTCTTGCATATTTTGTCAAATACTTTGAGTGTGAATATTGCTCTAGCTCATAGATCTCACTATAAAGAAATTCTCACAGGGAGTGACACACGATCTCAGCTATCAACCCAATCTATGGATTCCCAATTGTCTCATTCACCACTATTACATGGATAACAAAAACTAGAGAGTTTCCTTGTCCACATTTAAACTATAGCATTGTATGACGTTCTAACTAAATGGAATGCACGAGTTCCTTGGACAATATTGCACTCATATAGGCATGCTCGATCTAGATCGAGAACCTCCCAAAAATATCTATGTACATGTGATTTTTGAGATGATTGTTCTTCTTTCCTTCTGGCTCCCTGCCCCAATATTGAAGAACACCATGCAACAATGGTATTTGCATCTCGGCTGAGATAAATAGTTGTGAATTTAATTTCTTTCCTACGTAATTCAGTCTTGATGCATGCACATCCACCATCATGTTTCCATTTTCCATTTTCGGTTTGAAAATAGTTCCAAATATGTTGCACCTTGTGCCTCTTGTGGAGAATACACAACCATTAGAAGACACATTCATTTTTGAATTTCCCCGCACAACCATCAGACCAAATACAATGTTGTTCCATTTGTATATTGTTAAACTTTAGGTTATTGTAGCACAATTAAAAGTTGTGTTGTACAAAATTCAACTCATGACACCTTTCATCACTTATGTAAAAGTGATACTCCTTCAATATAACCATTTTCTCTTCAGTACTATGTGCCCCATGTCTATAGGTGATATGGACCATTATGATGACTTGGTCTGAGTGATAATAGTGACTCTGAATCTCATTTTGTGGTTGAAGAATGTATTTTTCCGCAAAATCAACCACTGATAAGATAGTTCCAATAGGACATGTATTCATGCATGTTATAAACTGCTCATCTTTCCAACGATCCACATGCACATTCTTTACATGTTGTTTCGTATTTTCAAATAATTCCTCCATGAAGTAGCAAACCCATACATGGTATATCAACAATAAATAGAGATCAATAGGCTGTTACATATATGAAGTAGCAACACATGAAGAAAAAAATACTATTCAGGAACTCATTACTAACCTGAGAGGTGACCAATTGTATATTTTTTATTTCATTCCCTCCACCGATATCATACATGACATATTTGAATGACTGGAGGTTCACTTCATGTCTCCCAATCTCATGCTCATCGGTCACATGTATGAATTTGTCCAAAAACGCCATTCCACCACACCTTGGTCATGTCCCATCTACGCAATGACTTTGATGAAATGTGCAACCTTCTATCCTTGTACACAAAATGCTATGAATAAAGTCTCTACATGATGTCAGTGGTAATGTACAGTGATCATTTCTGCACAAGAATGTTATGCAATACATTCAATATATGTGTATATGTGTCATAATAATAACTGTACTCAATGTGATATCGACAACAACATGTGTTACAAGTTGTGTTTATTTTAAGATACCATGGTTTGCATTTCTCGAAGGATCTTTGGCCCAATTTAATTTCATTATGTTCATGCCTAAATCTCTCATATAATTATATTTGTGTCATATAAAGAAAATGTTTAATGTGGGGCTCACGATCCCTTGAACCCCTTCTCAATTTTAGTTCATCTTTTTGGTTGGATGAAGGTCTACTATTGTCATGATAAAAATCCTGCACTAGTCCCATTACCACATCAAGGAGCTTCATATGAGAGCGTGGCAAGCTGTCAATGAAGGCCCAGACATTTGTTTGACCAGAGTCAAGTTGTTCTCTTTTAGAACAATACCTATAGAGTGCTTTGATATCCAAGCCTACAAGTTTGGATGTAGGATTAAGAATTCTAAGAGCCCTAGTGCTTTTGTTCATTATTGATTGTGACAACACATGACAAGCCACATTGTGATCCTTTGAATGATATTTCTTTCCAATTGTACTAAATGCATCTACTAAACTTATGACAATATGAGAACTTGGTTCATAACTGTTTATCATCATTATCCTTAAGTTTCTCCTAACAACAGTCATAGACCTACATTTTAATAAGGATATAAATAATCTACATTTATCTCCATCACATTTAGAATCAAAATACTTGACAAGTATATGTTGATATTGATATGAAATACTGCGTTTAGACAACGTACCTTCAAGCGAACCAATGAGACTTTCATCGATCTATATACGATATGGAGTTCTTTGGAATGAAATTGCTAATGAAGGTAGGGAGGTTGAAAATTCACCTTGTACCATATCACCCGGTTGGTCTGGCGTTCGAACATGAGCTTCATTTCCTTCTGTCTCTTGTAGTCGGATGGATGGTGGAAATTGGAAATCCTCCTGGGTGGTTTGAACAACATTGTCTTCTTCAAGCATATGGTAACCATTCAATGACTCTCTAACTTTGTCACTTGTATACCCACATCCAAGTAAATATGTGAAGGTTTCAGGTGGTCTTGATGTGCACCTACATTTTAATCTTTGACCAGTTCCATGCGTTGCTCGTTCTTCATCTTATATGGAGACCGAAGGGCCCTCTAGTGAATATTTTTTTCTTTCTTGTTGCGGATTGGTAGGAAGAGCTATGGCATCCTCTACAACCAGAATTGGTTGAGTGCCCATAGAGTGTCTTTGATTGGTCATGTCATTTCTTTTCCTTTCTCTAATGTGTTTGAGGATTTCATTGGGTAGCTTCTTCCTTGCCGATTTTCTTGCTTGATTACGTGAATTTCCCATCACCACAATGATTAATGATATATGTTTCTCCTCAATGGGAGATTCACCAAGCTTGGTTTCTTTCTTGCACAAGTGCGTCTAGATACTTCACCATAATGACCAATTAAATATTTCCTTTGATGCTCCTCAAATGCAAGAAAAAAATGGTGGAGATGCTCTATGGTGATCTTCAATGGGAAACTCCCCAAGCTTGGTTTTTTTTTTTTATCAATTGTGTCTGGATACTCAAGTTAAGGGGAAGATTGGGAGGAATGTTTCCTTTTATAGCTCATCAATTGCAAGAAAAAAATGTTAGAGATGCTCTATGGTGCTCCTCAATGGGAGACTCCCCAAGATTGGTTTCTTTCTTGCTCAATTGTGTCTAGAAACTCAAGTTAGGGGGGAATATTGAAAGGAATGTTTCCTTTGATAGCTACTCGATTGAAAGAAAAAAAAATGTTAGATATGCTCTGGGGTACTCCTCAATGGGAGATTCCCCAAGCTTGGTTTCTTTATTGCTTAATTGTGTCTACATACTCCACCACAATGACCAAGCTAATGTTTCCTTTGTTATCTCCTCAATTGCAACAAAAAAAATTGTGGATATGCTATATGGTGCTCCTCAATGAGAGATTCCCAAAGCTTGGTTTCTTTCTTGCTAAATTATTTCTTTCTTTCTTTCTCCTCAATGTATACCATGCTCCAAACAATTGTTAAACACTTGTGATGGAGATTGTTAATGTCAAAATCAAAATTTTGTGTAACAATTTGGTGAAGAAGAGAATGAACGCACTGTCTACAACCTGAAATTTTGTGTGGGGTGTGAAACATGCTTGAAATATGATAGAGTGTTTCTCGGACAAGGATTGTTGTTTATACCGAGAAACAATGCACACATGCTATTATTGAAAAAACGCGTGCACATTTTTACCATATATAATGCATACTCGTTATGCTAGAATAGGAGTGTTATGCTCATTAGGAGAATTTAAGAAGGTAGTTCCATAGCTAAGGGATCATTCAATGTTGTTGCAGCTGCAACTTCTTCCCAAATTTAAAAAAAAAAAATTGGGACCCTCCTTTTTAAATTTTGTCTTGCTTAGTTTTGTTGGGATTGCTTGACTTTACTGCAATTTTAATTTGTGAGGATGATTGTTGAATGAATATCTTTTATGTTGATGTTTCCTTTTGGCTTAAAGTATGAATTACGGTGATTTCTTATCTCGATGTCAGGATTTGTTGGAGTTATAAATTGGGGCCGTAGTCAACTACGCAGCTGCCGTTTTGGATGTTCAACGGAGTAACGACCCGATCCATAGATCTAGCTTCTGTCGATGCACTCTCGTTTCTATTTTTATTTTCGACATTTTGTTTGAAAACTGTCGGAGCATTAGGGCCTTGTATTGTCGCCGTTTTGGAGGAAAGGTTGTAAGCACCAAACTTTTACGTTTGCCGATTCCATGTTTTTGTATTTTATTATCACTAGAGGCGCCATGATTGGAATTTTGAATCGGGGATTAGGTTTTAACTGTTTCGATCGCTAATGGTTTCATATTTTGGCGGAAGCCATAGTCTATTTTAATCCTGCCATTGCGGCTTCGGAGCGGGCTAACCATCCGAAGTGGTTGTTCTATTTTTCGCCGATTGTTTTCTTTTATTGTGGAACCCTTAGTATGTGCATCACCCGCCATTGCGGCTCCTTAGCAGGCTAATCTCTCGTCCCCTAGTTTTCCATCTGCTAATGAGGTTTTTATTTGCCCGATGCTTAGTACGGTCGGTGGGGTCTTTCCCACTGTCTTGGTGTGTTTTACATTGTTCTATGTAATGGAGGAGGTTTCCCGTGGGCGTAGGTCGATGTTAAAGTTGTTTGAGTTGAAGAACGTTGTTTGGGGTTGGGTGCTTCAAAGAATGGTGCTTACTTTGTCCTGGTCTTTACTTTTGTTGGAGGTTTTCGTTCTAGTGCAGATGTGACCTGGATTGGGAGAAAAAATATGTTCTATTAGGCATGTGTTAAGTTTTGAACAGGGATTTAAGCACAAACTTGTGGGATCTCTTTTGTCTTGACATTCTTTATTTTCATGCATTAATACTGTTTATAGTTCATATTACAGAATGCATGTATTGATCTAGTTTGTGTTACCTTGTTAAACACTAATGATCTGATATGTTCAGGATAGGAAGATTGCTGCAAAGAATATATGACTAAAAGGCAAAGCAACAGAGGAGCGACCTTGAAAGAAGAAGTTAAAGCATAAAGAAACAGAGATGTTTCTTGAGGAAAAGAAGCCTAGCGAAAGTCTAAGACCAACATGATCTCAAAAGGACCAAAGAATTATAGAGCGTAATCATTAAGAGTAGAGGCTTGGGCTTGGGTAGTTCATCAGTTACCAAGCTGGTCTCGTTTTCATAAAAGTGTTTATCTAAAATGTAACGTTTGAATCATAAGCATTCACCAAATGACAAAACTATGAGATTAAAATGGTTGGGGGGCAACTCAAAGGTTTGGGCTGGTTTTTGTATAAATATAGGAAAGTTAGAGGGAGGAAGGAATTTTTCCCAGTTAGACTTGTGAGAACACATTGTAAGAGGAACTATTTCGTTTTGCAATATATAATTCAATTTTTCCTGTTGGAGAAAGCTTTGGTGGAATGTTCAAATGCTATTAAATGGATGTGGTTGAAGGGGAACTATTTCGTTTTCAGCTTTTATTCATTAACCGTGAGATCGTTCTAACTTGTTGAACCTATGTTCTTTTATGAATGCTCTTTGGTTTATTTTATGATAATTTCCACTATGAGTAATGAATGTTTTCACAGACAATGAGCTATCTTGTTGTTCCATCTATTCATGTTTATGTGTTTTGAATCAAAGAACAACTATCTGTGATTTTTCTTAATGCATGAACAGTAATAAATTACTCATTAAATGATAATCTCACTCCCTAGGGACAACTTAGTTAGTTTTATTTCCTGCTGTGTGTGGTTTAGATGCGAGAGAGTCTAAGACGAGAGGTAAGAACCTGCACATCACATTGTGACCGCTCCTCGTATTCTTTATAAATCTACATTTTAGATAGGCACTTGCATATCATACTTAAAGTTAAAAACACAAAAATATATATGGTGGACCGGGCCGCAACTGGTAAAACCTTTTAATTTTTGTTACTTGACCTACGATAGCCGGACCGCAAACTGGATGGATTCCCCATACCAAACAGTCACGGGCTAGTTGGGAACGTTGACTGGGGAGAATCCGTTGCTGTTGTTGCCTGCGATTTTCCAGGCCTCAACAAATGTTTAGGGGGAATTAACAAGAACTCCCTAAGTCTTAGACCCTTAACACCCCCTCTCTCTTCAAACTAACTATATTGTTTTAAAACTCTAAGGGATGTGTGTGAGAGAGAGAGAGAGGGAGAGGAGGGGGAGTTGGGGTTAGGTGTAGATGGATGAGAAGACAACGAAGAGAGAGAGAGAGAGAGAGAGAGAGAGAGAGAGAGAGAGAGAGAGAGAGAGCGAGAGAAGGGGGCGTCTTAGTGGTATGGGGTGAGCTCTGTATGTGTCTAGGTGTCTCTGTGTGAGAGAGAGAGAGAGATATGGGGTTGTGGATTAGATATTGGGGTGGGGGTTAGAGGTAGTTGGATGACTTAGGGAGTGAGAGAGAATGGAGACGAGGTTAGAAAGAGTTGCATAAACATGCATGCATTATTTTACAATATTGTTTGGTTTGGTGATGATACCATTAAGAGGTTTGGGGACGGGGTGGTAAGGGGTTAGAGGTGGACATGGGGAAAGTGTTAAGGGGTTACAGGTAGAGACCAACGGGGGTGTTAAGAGAATGGGGGTAAGTAGAGAAAGGGGGAAAGAGAGTGAGACAATGTGTTAGTAAGTGGGGAGATAGAGAGGAGGAGA
>LPNX011188173.1:213625-231013 GCA_001517045.1 Pseudotsuga menziesii
AGGGGGGATCAGTAAGAATTAGGGGAAGAGGGGGGTGTTTGTGGTCTTGGGTGACATGTGGATGTGTAATGTGGGTGTCTGTGTGTGTGAGTGAGAGAGGGTTGGGGAATATATAGGGGGGTGGGGGATAAGTTTAGTTGGATGAGTTGGGGAGAGAGAGAGAGTTTCTAGGTGTTAGGAGTGAGAGAGAGGTGTTATGAAGATGTGTGTGTGTATGTGTGAGGAAGAGAGAGAGGGAAGAAGGTAGGTGCTAGGGGTTTGGGGGTTCTAAGTGATTAGAGATAGGATAATAAGGGGGTTTTTAAGTGTTAGAGGTAGAGAAAAAGGGTTATGGGTTTGTGGGCGAGGGGAGGCATACATTTGTTAATGATAGGGGGATACATGGGCATGTGTGTTAGAGAGAGAGAGAGGGAGAGAGAGAGAGAGAACGAGTAGGGCGGTGGCGTGTTAGGGAGAGAGAGGAGAGGGGGTTATGGGTAGGGAGAGGAGGAGGGGGGGTTAGTAAGAGCTAGGGGGATGAGGGGGGTGGTAGGGACATAAAATATTAAAATATTGTTATAATTTGCAAAGAAGTAACATGTAAAGTTATAAGCTTCCACAACGTGCACGCATTATAGTCTTTCAAAACATGTGCATATTTTGCACTAATATAACGCACACGCGTTTATCATTAGTAGGAACACAAATTTGAATTTCAATAAAACCCAAGTGCGTTTAGTGCCACTATGCCCGAGCCTCCACCCATGCTGGCGTGGCATTCTTATGTCTATGTGTCTTCTTCGGACTTTGCTTCGGATTCATCATGCCTATGCCTTGTAGTATGATTAACCATGGCTAATTGAGCATTATATCCAAATTTTCAATATGCTCATTTTTAGTTGTTGGTCACAATATGTTGCACACCATTTTTTTATGAAATTTTAGAAACATATATGATTTTTTTGAAGATTCAAAATATGTAATTTTTAACAAGAATATATATTTTTTTCGCATTTACCTTGTGTCATCACTCCTCAACTCAAAAAATACAATGTTAGTGTTTCTTCCATAACTCTTTCATTTCTAAACCATTTTGAAAACAAATTGTATGGTGCACTAAAGAACATAGACCTATACATTCTATAAAAAAACCATTTCCAAATAATTGGATTAAAACATTCAAACATTTTACCCACAATTGACATACTATTTTCGAGGTTTGATCACTTAGATAATTAAAAAAAATTAAAAAAAAATTATTTTTGGAAAAACAGTCATGCACTAGTACTATATGTTCTCTATATGTCTACCAGTTTTCGTAAGTTGATTCCATCATTTAGTTACTCAAAGGAAGCATCCACAAAACATATACCCTATGATTTGTCCCAAAAATAAACAGTGCCTATTAAAAAAGATCTAACTTTAGATAGTTAAGAAAATTTTCAATAGAAAAAAATTATATATTTGGAATATCATTCAATTTCCTACATTTCATTTTCTTTACTCAGTGCAAGATTTAATGTGTAAGTGTCTCAAAATATCCATGTAAGTTTATGGATGCCTTTTTTTTAGTTTGGTATTGCATCTAACATGTCAAAAGAGACCCTCATTAGCTTGCACACATCCACTAGTCTCCCTTTAGCATTTTCTGGTATATGTGGTGAATTGTTCATACTTGTATGAGTGTTTATATATAAATAAGAGGAAAAAAAGACTTGAGAAAGAAGAAAAAGAAATGAACTTGTGCAACTAATTTATACTTTGATTATGAAAATGCTCATAATATTTGAGTGTTGAGGGTTCACTTCAATGACATAGAGGGTTCTCCTAGATCACACCCAATTTGTTGTTATGTGTTCTTCTTTATTTTATTATTATTTTCAAATTAATCATTATTATTATTTAATAAATTACATTAATTTATTAAAATTTATAAATAATCATCATTATTTAAAATTAAAAATTTCAATCACATGAATAAATTAAATATATTTTATAATATATAATTTTTAATGTATTTAAAAAAACATATCATATTATTATCATTATATTAGTTTCTAATATTCTACATTATTAAAAGTATTTGTAAAAACAAGTTTTTACAAATACTTAATTTAGGTTTTAACAAGAGCCATGTGGTAGAAATGTACTCGACATTGCCACCAACTTTCCTATAAACTTTGAGCATGAGTTTTTTTAGTTTTCTACATTGTTTGACATAAGAACATAAGAAAATAATTCACAATGTTTCCAATTAGATGTATTCTTTATTCCTTGGATTTCTTATCAATGGTAAATTATTAATTTTTAATTCGGAAGATTAACTCAACAATAACTATATTTAGACAAAGAATGTGTACCTTTCATGGAATGCGATTAGGCGTCATGGCTATACATTTAGTTTTGGTATCGTCGTAGACTTGCCCACTCTTATAAACAATTTTTCATAATCAAACATGAACTCATTAAAGCTTTTCAAACTAACTATTTCCAAGTATTTGAAATGGGACTTGGAATCATGGTTATTACATTTAATTTGATAGTATCATCATAAACATGCCCACTCGTATAAGACAGTTTCTTGTAATTAACACTGAATTCATTAAATTCTTTCAAACTAACTATTTCCAAACCCATGCACACTCGAAGGTTATTAGTGTTTTTTTTCCATAAACTAAATTATGATAAAAAAAAACATTTCTTTAGTATCTGTATGTTTGTAATTTGGTTACAAAAGGTATGTTTCTAGTAAGAGATACTTTTCTTATGTTTATTTCTTTAAAATTTGTTGTAGCTATGGAAACCATCTCATGATCTCCAAACCCATTATCATTTTGTATCAAATTGCATATCTTTACTCATTCTTGTAATGTCTCATCCATTTGATTTGTTGTAAGTCTATTTAAAATAGATCAACATACAACTTGTCATTTATTTTGGTAGATTAAAAGTAGAAAAGCTGGAGTTATGGGCTTATAGGGCCATTTCAATGAATCCATTATCATATTGTATCAAATTGCATATCTTTACTCATTCTTGTAATGTCTCATCCATTTGATTTGTTTTAAATCTATTTAAAATGGATCAACATACAACTTGTCATTTATTTTGGTAGATTAAAGGTAAAAAAACTAGAGTTATGGGCTTATAGGGCCCATTTCAATGGTAGATCCTACTTTGATGATTTGGTGTCCAAAAACTTCCAATGCTTGTTTGGGACCACAAATAGTTATTTTAGGAGTCAAAACGTTAACCTCTTATAATTGTTCTACACATAAAGATATTTCCAATGGTATGGATATCATCTCAACCATAGCTCATATGTGAAAGTTATTCATATCACACATTCACCTATCATGTTAACCACTGTGATACCGAGTGGGTGCCACTTAAGTTTTCATTACTAGCAAATGTGGATGTAGTCATGTATGAACAATCAAGAAGATTATAGAGGGTTCAAAACCGTAAACCTAATAAGGTGTTCAAACATGAAAATCCTTAACACTCACCCTAGGCGATTATTAGGGCATTGTTAAATACTATGTTGCTAGGATAAGAATGGGTTCTATTTTTATTGTATTGAATACTGTTCCAAAGTATAATAGAGCATGTAGGAGTGAGATATTGAATAGTAATAGAGAAAGCATATGAACTTGTAGCAACCACATAGAGTACTTTCATTGTTTTATACATTTCATAATTGAGAACAATAAAACAAGTCATAGGCCTCATCATCTAGTTGGGTTATTTCCATATTTGTTTTTCCCAAGGTACATCATGTATTCATTGTGTGTATAGTTTTTTTTTCTTAGATTCTTTCATTTCAATTTCCATTTATTGTATTATATGTTTTCATACGATTATAAAATTAAAATATCAAATATCAAATAAACACTACATAATAATAGATTGCATAATTGTAGTGAACTATTCTAGTGGAATATTCATGGTGGTTTACAAATCATTTCTAGCAAAGAAAAAAATTGAGGTATTTTTCAGAAGTTGTAGGACTTAGGAATTGGTATAGATAGGAGAATTAAAACCCTAGACATGGTAGATGAGTATAGTATCAATCATAGTATGGTTCAAAGAACATATTTTCAAAATTTAAAGCATACTATGTTGACATCTATCATAAAATGGCCATCCTAATGGTAGCTATAGAGAACAAGTTTGGACAATTCAAGGATTTTCATATATTTAAATTGGAAGTTGGATTGGATGGTAAATATGGGTATGGAACTAACCCATAAAAAGAGTAAAAAGAGGATATATAGAGAATATACCAAGATTTGATGTGAGAACTTCTTCCAAATATTTTTTTAAGTGGAATAAAAATTCAACATCAAGTACTACAAAGATGAGATTGATCGCGTTAAATTAAATCAATGGTTGAAACAATTATATTTTTTATTTTATTTTTTGTAATATCGGAGAAGAGAAAAATAATTGATATTCCCTCTTGAAGTTAAATGGCCATGTCCAAACTTGGTGGGAAATTCACATAGATATGCTTAGGCTAGAGGGAGATCACATAGTGAATAAGTGGGAGGTGTTTAAGATGCTAATTATGTCATAGATATACCTTATTGGATATAAAAAGGACCAATGAATATATTGGAATTTTACATCCAAAATAAACAAGGGAAGATTGTGCAAGAGTGCACAACTTAATTTAGGAAAGAAGCCATTTTGTTTGGTATATCTGCCAAGAATGTAGATGTACTCTAAAATTATCTCACAGTTATACATAACATTTAAGGAGTGAAGTGATGTTTCTTAAAACATATGACAATTGTTGAGGATTTTTTGATATAAAAATACCTAGATAATATGGAAAAGAATAAATGATGACCAAGTATTCCAAGCATAAAGACCACCAATGTTATTCCAAGGAGGAAAATAATAAATGGAATGGAAAAGATAATAATATAGAAACCACAACACCAATTCTACGATTTTAACAACCAAGGTAATCATTGTGATATTTATGGTCACATTGAGTATAAGTGTTGGAAACTACATCCATAGTGAAATCCAAAGAAGTCCATAAGAAGGAATCTAATATCCATGTCAAGTAGATAAAGGTGAATGATATATTTGATCTTTGTTCATAGGCCAATCTCATAGCATAATTTCTAGTAAATAATATTGGAGTGAAATTCCATGACCATTATAATCTATGTCTATTGGGATTGGTACAGAAACATGTATATCCCAGGGTCAATAAGAGGTGTAAGATCAAATTTTCTATAAATGAAAATTTTATCGATGAAGTGGAGGTAGATGTAGCAGCACTTGATGTGTTTGGTGTGTTGTTTGGAAGCCTTTATATTTATTCCAGGGATACAATATTCATAACTAGAGAAAACCAATACCGTCTAATCAAAGATAGGAAGTCCTTCAACATCTATGCATAAAATGGTAAATCCAATATCTCTCTGGTAAGCTCCAATCAAGACCAAAAATTGATTAGTTCAAGTAAGAATATTGTATTATTATTCTTAAGATATAATCAACCAAGGGATTATTGGTAAAAGGAAATGAATCTCTATAGGGATGTACTAAATATCATAAATTACAATTGGTGGTGTTTTTGTATACATGGAAATAAGTACTTCAAGATAAAAGAGGATTTCAAATCCACCTAAGAGGGAAGTGTAACATAAGATATAGTTGTTACCAAAATCCCCATTTCCTAGCATTGGTTTATATAGAAAATACATCCTATAAGCAAATGAATTGAAGAAATAAGTGAAACAATTATTGGAGTATGGATTAGTTAAATGAAGCACCCAACCTCCTAGTTGAGAATCTCAAATACCATCATGTTACCTAAGAAGGATATGACATGGATAATGTGTATTAGCTACATAGACTTGAATAGGATCACTCTCTAGAAATGATATCATCTACCTATGATTCATGAATTTTTAGATCAATTGTAGTACGCCAAGTACTTTATTGAGGTTAATGTTAAATTGAGATACCATCAAGTATGAGTAAAAGAAGAATATGCCTCCAAAAAAACGTTCAAGAAAATAAAAGGTGTATATGAATATGTAGTAATGCATGTTGGTTTATGTAATGCACCAACTACATTTATGCATTTCTTTAATGATGTACTACATCCGTTTATAGATTCATCTTGAATAGTGCATTAAAATGCTATATCAGTTTATAGATCTACATAGGAAAATAACATATTTCTTCTCACGTTGGTGTTACAGACTATAAAAAGACAATAATTGTTGAGAAAACCTTAAAAAGTGTGAATATTTTTAACATTCATTAGTGTATTTTAAGTATGTGATTAGTGAAGGGGAACTCAAGATAGATCTTCAGGAGATGGATACAAACATACGTTCACAAATTCGTACTAATTTTATTGAAGTTTTGAGCTTTGTGGGGGAAGTGCAATAGCTATGAAAATTTATAGCTTCTTATTTTAGTTGTGGCTACACCAATCCATGCCATAATAGGAAATAAAAGGATTTTCTATTGGTTAAATAACTAACTATTTTTGTTAATATCTAGAAGGGAAAATTAGTTAAGCAACAATTCTTACAATACTCAATTTTCATAATCATTTTGAACTAGAGAGGGATGCAAATGGATATATACTAGAAATGTTGTTGATGTAAGGTGGTAGTATAATATGCTATCATTTTGAAATGTTCCATCGTGGAGTCCTAAATTTCTCTACATATGACAAGGAATTCTATGATTTGGTTAAATATGTTAAAAAAATAGAAGCACTATATAATGAGAAATGAAACCACTATATAATGAGAAATGAAGCCATCATCCACAATTTTTTTCCATGAGATGTTGTTAGCTAGGGAATTATGCCAAGGAACCCTTTATATGATAAAAGGCCTCCCTACTTTACACCATAAAATGGATCTTGGGCTAGAGGGAGTAACCCTAAAGTAAGAGTTTAGGGGCATTGTCATTTCTAACATCAACTTGCTTCTAGAATATTTAACATGTCAAATTCAATGATGGGTAGAGAAAATAATATGATGGGATAATATAACTATGAACATAAGAAATCATACGTAACTCTTAAACCAAAGCCTTTTCATTAGACATTATTATCTCATATTGTATAAATAAAAAGTTGATTAGATAGAAGATACAAAGAAAGTTTAAAGAAAATCATCTATATATCAAATACAAACAAGGATGTCATTCTATTCTTGATGATAAGAAATATAATGTGATGAACATGTAAAGATGCATCAAACATTTTAAATTAATTCATAATAAGTGTACATTAATCTTATATTCAAAATAATAATAAAAATATCATCCCACATAAAACTATACTATTTATGTCCAAAACTTTTTAAATAAACATTCTTAAAATATTTTAGGAGCATCCACTATGTATATGTATAGAATGACAATAAAAAATTTTAAGATATCATTTTTTTAATCATTTTTAGAACCTTGTATCAACATCCATTACAAAGTAAATAGTGATAATAAAATGCCTTTAAACTATGTTTAATTATTTATAAAACTTATAAAAATATACCATCATAATAAGAATATTGTTTTTTTCTTCACTCTAAATACATTGAAATATAGCCAATGGTATGTAACAATGAAACGAAAAAAGCCCATATAACTCATTTTTGGACATTTTAAAAACTTTGTATAGGCATCCATTACACAACAATGAAACGAAAAAAGTCCATATAACTCATTTTTGGACATTTTTAAAACTTTGTATCGGCATCCATTACAAACTAAGTAGTGATAATAAGAGGTGTTAAGCTATGTTTAATTAATCAGCAAACTCATATATATGTACAATAATAATAAGAATGAAGAATGATGTATCATAGATTTTTTTTTTTAATAATCATAAATACCATTAAGTATACTTAATGATATGTAATAATGAAGTCTAAAGAAAAAATATATATAAAAACACAGAGAAATGAAATAAAGAATATTTAAGGAGGTATACACGATGGACTTGAAAGTTAAAAAAAAACTATGAAAAGAAATTAAAATTTAGAAAAAGAGAAGTTTAAGGTTTTCTAGACAGGTATTTTCAAACTTTAGAAAATAAATGAGCCTAATTACAAAGAAGCTTTAGCCGTCAATAACAAGAATGCATTCCCAAATGCTATGGAAGGAAGGGCTCTTGCGATGGGTGAGCGAGGGTTTGTACTTTGTAGACCGCAGGAAGGAGTATACAAAGGATTCAGGAAGGATGGCGTTGGTCTGCGCTCGCCTTCGAGGTACTGGCCATTCCATTAACCGTTATCTATCGGCCTGTTCTATTTTGTTTCGTCTTTCTGTTGATAAGGTTTCCTTCTTTGCTGGTCTTTTTATCTTTCCTTGGGTGTCCTGTCATTGTACTCTTTCAATCTATTCTTTATTGGGTTACTCCGGGAGTGGTCTGATAAGTCCTTACTGGGGCTCGGCTTCGTTTTGGGTTTTTTGTTATCTGTCTTCAGTGGTTTCTCTCTGTTTGGACGAGCTTCTATTATCGTCACCCTCCTTCTGGGTTTGTCTTGGGTTTTTGACGGTTTGCATGATCTATGGTTTTAGCCGCTACCGGTGACTGGAGTCCCTCCTCATAATTGAGGACTAGTACCAACCAGTTTAAAAGAAGTGGGAAGTAATCATTTTCATTTTAGTTGGTATTGGCTCGGTCTTGCCTCCCGTGTTTGATTGCTTCTAATTTTTGTGTTCTGTCACCTTTTTTGAATGTCGTCTGGGTTGTGACTCATCTTTTTCGGATTTGGGGGAGTTGGCTGTCCTTGCACTCGCCTTTTCCCTTTTTGAAAGAGACTATCAGGACTTGGCTTTATTAGGGTTTGACTGGTTCGTCTAGTGACTGTTAGAGATTTGACTTATGTGCTTTCTGCGCTCTTGTCGAATCCCTGTCCGAAAGCCCGAGGGTTGATGATGATGGTTTAACCCTATTATCTTTGATTTGGTCTCCTTAACCGGGGTTTGTACTTAGGCTATTTGTGTTTTTTAGTTTGTTCTAGCTTGGTAGTGGGTTGGCCTTTGACTTTGTGGTGTTTGGTTTTTCTGCCCTTACTATTTTCCCGTCTGAAGTTTCGAGGGTTTCGAGAAGGGTTCTACCCGTTTCCCAGTGACGCTCCCTTACCGGCGTCTGTCTCTTTGGGCATTATTGATGTTATATTGCTCTTTTGATTACCCCAACTTGGTTTGTTTCCAGGTTAATATGCGGTATTTTTGGGGTCTCCAACCTGTCTTTATTTTATATGATATTTGATCTTTTTTGTGCCTGTGTCGATTTCTGCTGTTGTCCTAAAGGCTTTTAGAGATTATAACCCTTATTTTACTGTTGTTTCTTTCTTCTGGGGATTGATCTTGGGTTGTCTGCTTTGATTAAGGTTTAGTCTTATTATTGTTAACCATTTCTTGGAAAGTTTTTCCTTTCCTTGGAATCGATGGTGGAGACCCATGATGGGTCTCCCGACCCCAGGGTGGACCATGGCTCTACTCGATTCCAGAGACGTAGGAAGGCAAAGGCTTATAAAACTATGGAAGGGAGGCTTCTCTATGTGGTTGGTTGAGATATTTATATGGACAGGGTGGAAGTGTTGAGTCATCGTGCGTTAATTGGTAGGCTGGAATATGTATCCTTGGAAAAAAAAGATTGGTTTTCCTGGGCTTCAGAGCATTGGAAACCGTTTCTGTCCTATGTTCCAACTATCAGCTTGTTAGTTCGAGGCTGGATAGTTTTTGTTTTCTTAGAATATTCGCATGCTTCAGAGGTTCTAAGCCGCTTATGGAGAGTGGGTAATGGTTCGTTGGTGCTAGATCGATGGCACGTTAACTTTGATCCTCTGTGAGAAAGAGTGAAAAAGCGCCATCTGTGGGCAATTCTCCCAGGGCTTCCTTTCCCGCTCTTGAATCGATTCCTATTGGAAGGAGTTGGTAATACAATAGGACGTTTTGTGGCACTAGAGGATGATTTCATGAACTCTTTTGTTAAAAGGAAGGCGAAAATTCTTGTTGAATTGGATATCACAAAAGGCCTTCCAACTGAAGTGGAGATTCTTTGTCATGAGCGACTGATTATTCAGCGTTTGGATTTTCAAGGCATCCCCTTTAGATGCAGTGTGTGTCGGGAGATAGGCCATTTGTGCCGTGCCTGTCCGTCTTTGCGTCATGGGACTGTTAATCGCTCTTTGTCTAAACCCTTTATAAATTCTCCTTTGAACTCGCCCTCACAGGATTGTTCAACTCCGGTACATCATGTCTCGTCTTCTGGTCAGATGGAAAATGTTTGTACTTTATTTGGGGAAGTGTCGGACCTTGATTTGGCCTTGATTGACTCAGTGATTAGTAGCAGAAAAGCCTCTTTGCCTTTGGGCATCACTACTTCCCTGAGTTACTCTTCTCCTCTTTCTGGTATTCCTCCGAGGGAGCCCAACCTGTTGGACCCTCCTAAGACTGATTCTCTGGTTCAGGAGCCTTCCCCTTCAGCCCTTGCTCTTTGCCCTCTCTCAGCTACAATTATCCCTAGAGTTTCTAAGGTTGTTCCATTAAAATCTATCCCTTCTTCGAGACCCTCGATTGATAACCCCCCCACTCCTCTATTCTTTGAGGCCGACTTCCCCCCTCTTACCACCTCTGGCCAGACAGGGCCCCAGCTTTTAGGCTTGCCTCCACTTAGCCCTGCTGTTTCTCCTTCCTTTGCCAATCCCTCTCTGCAAAAGTCTTTGATTATTTTCTCGGATAGGACGCCTCTTTCCTCCTCAGTTCTCCCTTTGGACTCAATTTGTTTTGAGAATGTTACTATTAGACGGAAGAACAATCCCACCAAGCCCCCTCTTGACTCATCTGATTTAGTCCAGGCTCCTTATACTCCTCTATCTGAGAGATTAAAAGCAGCAGAGCGTTCTCACACTTCTCCTTCCCATCGAGTCCTTAGAGCTTCGACCCCTGAATTTTTGAACTCTTAATGCGCATCCTTTCTTTGAATGTTCATGGCTTGGGGGGTCTGGCCAAGCAAAAAAGCCTCCGACATTTGCTGTTTGATCTCTCTCCTGATGTGGTTCTCCTTCAAGAAACCATGACTAGTCCTTATCCTACTTTATTTTCCTTTTCTAAACTTTGCCCAGGCTGAGAATTTTGTGCCCTTAGCTCTAATGGCCTTTCTGGAGGCATTCTTTCTTGCTAGAATCCAAAACTCATTAAATGCAAAGCCTTTCATACCGCTGCTGGTATTCTGCTTAAAGCTGCGATCCGGGGTTCTTCACTCAACCTCTCTATTTTAAACTGTTATGGTCCTTACCTCAATAGGGAATCCTTCTGGAATGCTGTGGCTTTGGGTGGTCTTCTCTCTCTTTCAAATCTGATTTTATCCGGAGATCTAAACCTAACTCTGAATGCATCCGAGATCTGGGGCTCCAAAGCGCATGCTGACCCTTTGGGTCCTTTTTTCTCTAAATTTTTTTTTGACCATCATTTAGTGGATGTGGCTTCTTCGTGTGCTGGTCCTACCTGGAGGAATGGAAGGATAGGGGAAGATGGTATTTCAAAAAGATTGGATCAATTTTTGTTATTAGATCAGCTTGTCACCTCGCTTCCAAGGTATTGGGTATGGGCTCACAGATGTGGGATATCTGATCATTTCCCTATGGTTCTTGAATGGACTGATCATCAAATTCATTGCGCCTATCCATTTAAGTTTAACCAATATTGGCTAGATAATGAGGATTTTATTCATATGGTTCGTTCTGAATGGCCCCGTATTCTGTCAAACCCTTCTTTGGATGCATTGCAGGATCTCCATGACAGACTTAGAACTCTAAAAGAGAAGGTTAAATCTTGGATTAAAGTAGAAGCTTTAAAGATGAAGGATAAGTCTACTGCTCTGGAAAAGGAATTAAGCTCTATTCTCCTTTCCTCTCATTCAACAATTTTAGATCAAGATCGGCAACTAAAATTGAATTCTCTTAAAAATGATCTTCAAAAGCTGATTGATCATGAAATTAATTCTGCCAGACTTCAAAGCAGAATTGCCTGGGCTCATAAAGGGGATGCTAATACTAAATTTTTTCATGAGGTGGCTTCTGCCCGTAAAAATCACAATGCGATTTGGAGTCTTCAAGATGAGTTGGGAAATTGGGTTTCAGATGACAAAAGTCTTAAAGACCTTGGTACTCGACATTTTAAGACCTTGTTTGAAGATGACCTGTTGACTAATCTAGAAGCTCAGCTCAAGGTTATCCATCTTTTTCCATCTTTTATTAGTCCAGAGAAGATAGAAGCCTTTACTAGACCTGTCACTATCTTGGAAGTGGAAAAGGCTTTAAAAATCTTCAAAAAAGATAAGGCGCCTGGCCCGGATGGATGGCCAGTTGAGTTCTATTTGAATTTCTTTGATCTTATGGGTCCAATTCTTGTCAATGTGGTGGAAACTTCCAGAACCTCAGGTAGAGTATCTCATGCTCTCAATTCTACTTTCCTTGCTCTCATCCCGAAGGTTGATCTGCATGTCTCCTTTACAGACTTTTGCCCCATTTCTCTCTGTAATCTCTGTTATAAGCTCATTTCTAAAGTTGCGGCTATGAGGCTTAAACCCTTCCTTGATGATTCAATTTCTCCTCAACAATTTGGTTTTCTAAAAAATCGTCAAATCCTTGAACCCATAGCCATTTCTCAAGAGGTTCTACATACTGTCAACTCCAGGAAAATGTGTGCTCTTATTCTTAAATTGGATTTATCTAAAGCTTTTGACAGAGTTAATTGGACTTTCATCTATCTCCTTCTTATTCAAATAGGGGTTCCCCTTGTTGGGGTAAACTGGATTTTGGGATGCATTTTTTCATCCAACTTTGTTGTCCTTGTTAATGGGTCTCCTTCTTCTTTCTTTTCTGCCTCTTGGGGAATCAGACAGGGGTGCCCTCTATCCCCCCTCCTATTCATTCTAGTAATAGAAGGGCTTAGTCTATTGATAGAGGATGCCAAGCGGAATGGAAAGATTAAAGGAATTAAAATTTCTTATCAGCTTTCTCTCACTCATCTACTTTTTGTAGATGACGTGATTTTATTTGGCCTGGGTACATTTGAGGAATGGTTATCCTTCAAAGCCATTCTTGATATCTTCTATGAGGCTTTAGGTATGAGTATTAATGTGAACAAATATAGTTTTCTCCATAATGATCTGAATGTGGACATTCTCCATAGAATTACAGATATTCTCCCTTTCAGAGTGGATGATATTCGAAAAGGGTTTGGTTATCTTGGCTACTATCTTAAGCCATCAGGTTACTTGGTAAAGGATTGGCTCTGGCTGGTTTCAAAATTTGAAAAGAAAATTTCTCATTGGACAAATAGATTTCTTTCCATGGGAGGTCAACTTGTCCTCATTCATTCTGTTTTATCAAGCATGCCAGTTTATTGGATGGCTTTGGTTCCGATTCCAATCTCTATTTTAGACAAGCTCAGACTCGATGATTTTTTCTTTTCTGTGGGGCTCTTCATCAAAGACTAAAAAATTCCATCTTGTGGATTGGCATCTTTTGGCTCGCCCTACCTCTCATGGTGGATGGGGAATTAAACATCTTCCTAGCTTTAGTATTTCCTTGAGGTTGAAAAGCTTTTGGCTAGCAATAAATAGCAAGGGAATCTGGAATCTCCTTATTGCTGTTAAATATCTGAAAAATAAACCTCTACATTTATGGTTCAGGGAAAATAATTTCATTTTTAGAAATGCCTTAATTATCTGGAGGGGCTTCATCTCTACCATATCTTGGATTGGCAAAGGCATCATCTGGAATGTGGGTAATGGTGAGTCCATCAGTTTAGGTGCAGACCCGTTCATTGGTATGGGATCTTCCTTTGTTCTGCCAAGAGATTTAAGGGATTACTTAGAAGACTTTGGCATTTGCACCCTTGCTCAAGCTCGTAACCAAACTCTCTTTGCCACTGGCTATTGGTTCTCATCTGAAGATCTTGATCTCATTGGTGAATGGAAAGCAGCATGGGATAATTATATTAGAGGATTGGAATATGGCCACATTCGTCTCACTAATCAAATTGATGCTATTTTTTGGTCTCATAACAATTATACAGGTCCATTAAGCACTGCTGAAGGATATAATTGCATATTCTCTGCTAACTGTTCAGAGATTAATGATTCTGTTTTGAAAATTTTATGGACTTTGAATATTCCTCTAAAATTAAAATGCTTCATTTGGTTGATTCTTAGAGGGAAGATATTAACCTGGGAACAATTGCAAAGCAAAGGCTTCACTGGACCCAGTCGTTGTGTCCTTTGTGAAGGAAATCTGGAGGATATTCAACATTTATTCTTTTGTTGTCCTTTCTCTGTTCGTATCTTCACCCATTTTGAGGTTAAGTTCACGTGCTCTTTCCCAGTTTATAGCACTGTCCATTCTTATTTGGACCAATGGTTCATCTCTACTGCACGATCTGCTCCCTTCAGATACCTTCCTTTGTTTATTCTCTGGGGAATCTGGCTTCTTCGAAATCATTGTTTATTTGAAAACAAGAAACTGTCCTTCTCAGCTCTGATTTCCAGGATTGAAGGGCTGGTAAACTCTTACCCTGTGCTGATAATTATTCATAAATCTCGTAATCCTGGTCCGGTTCCATTAAAATGCTTTCCTTGTGGATTCTTTGATGGAGCTGCTGCGGAATATCTAGGAGGCTCAGGATTTGTGATTTTTATCAATGACTCTCATTTCTTCAGTTTTTCTATGGGATGTGGAAGAAGCACGAATACCAGAGCGGAGTTATTAGCTCTTTGGGCAATTCTAAGAGTCGTTTTAATGATGGGAATTCCTATGCAGTTGATTTATGGTGATTCCTTGGTTATTATTTCTTGGCTTAACAAAATTTCAGCACTTGATGTACCATCTCTGATGCATTAGTGTTCCGACATAAGATATATGATTCATTTGGCCCCTCCGGTGATCTTTAAACACACATTTCGTGAGCATAATTCGTTGGCAGATGAACTCTCAAAAAAGCTTTGCTTTTGGATATGGGATCTGTTACTTTTTCAGAAACTATGGATGGATTGGTTATTAACCAAGGCAGTCTTGATCTTTTTTAGAGTAGCTGATTTTCTATCTTATTCAGCTTATGATTTCAGCAGTTGATGGAGTATCTCTTTTTGTTCAGCTAGAGTCCACTCTGCCAGCCTGTTTTGCTCTGAATTGGCTTGTTTAAAGTTCACCTCCGATTCTTATTAGCATTTCTGACCTGATTTATTCAGGGATGATAAGGAAAGTCTGCTACAATCAGAATTTTTTTCTAGTATTGTTGTTCTGTTTTGTCATTTTTTGTCTTGCATGAGATGGATATGTTTTAACAGTCATCATATTGGTATGTAAATGATGTCTTTTGATTCATCTGAATAACAAAGACTGGTATTTTTTCCTCTGAAAAAAAAAAACAAGAATGCATTCCCATGAGGATTGCTTTTTTCTGTTTATGCCTACTTTTATGAAATCGAACCAATAAATAGAATGATAATTTGAAGATGACCTAGAAACTATTTTTTGTTTATGCTTTCTTTCTAAAATTGAACCAAAAATAGAATGATATTTTGAAATTACCGAAGCCAGTAATATTTAATTATGGAGTAAGTTGTTACAAATTAGATGATTTAGATTTTTAGGAGAGTTGTTCAATTTGTGGATTTGATGATTTCCTAAAATTGTGATTTTCATTAATTAAATTGCAATTTTGTTTGTAGAAATGGATTTAGTACCTTGTTTATTAGTAGGGCACTCAATTATGCAATTCAACAACTTAAAACTATCATTTCAACAATTCCTCATAGATTTTAGATAAAAAAATCACCAAATAATCAATATAAATCATCTAGTTTTTAGCTTAATACTTTAATTATCCCATTCCCCAAGTTGGTAGCA
Source organism: Pseudotsuga menziesii (assembly GCA_001517045.1). Taxonomy (NCBI): domain Eukaryota; kingdom Viridiplantae; phylum Streptophyta; class Pinopsida; order Pinales; family Pinaceae; genus Pseudotsuga; species Pseudotsuga menziesii. The sequence continues at coordinate 229,519 of LPNX011188173.1, forward strand.
TCCCAGTTTCAAACGTCATCTCATTGAAACACTACTATGTCAGCTATGATTTAGGCCTAATATTCATTATTTAAAGTTGGTAGCATCCAAGTTTCGAACTCATTATTATTTCATTTCATATTATATTTTAATTCATTTTTATAAATAATTTAAAAGAATATCTAACTATTTTATTTAATTTCTAACTAATTTTTATACATAAATATTTTTTAAAAAAACTATCTAATAATATGTAAGTTTGATCATGGATATGTTTTCACATTTTAATTGAAAAAATTATTAAAAAATTTATATAGTTTCAAAAGTCCTACACCTTGGACTGAAAGCCTCATTATTCCTATTTTCAGTAGTGGTGATAAAAATAACCCCTCTATTTATCGTACTATTATGATTAGCCATCTCTTAGCTAAGTTATATGGTATTATCATAGAAAATAAGATCAATGAATGGCTAGAAATGGAAGGTAAGCGGGCTATAGGCCAAAAAGGTTTTAGAAGGAATCATTCAACCACGAACCACTTCCTTACACATAGGATCATTGCAGAGGAATGGCATAATAAAAAGTCTCACATATTTTGTTTCTTTGTTGATTTTAGAAAAGCTTTTGATATAGTGCCTAGAAATAACCTATGGAACAGGCTAGAGAATCTTAAGGTTCGTTTTGAGTTGAGTGCTTCCATGGTAAGGTTATACAAAAAGTTCATTGCCAAGTTTAAGAATAATGAGGGGTGGACGACAGATATAAATTGTAATATTGGAGTTAAACAAGGTTTCCCCTCTCCCCTACCCTTTTTGGCATTTACATTAATAGGCTAGAAAAGTGTTTGGAAGGAGCAAGTTGCGCCGGTACATTATTAGCTGGGATAGTTATCATCCTCCTACTTTATGCTGATGATATTGTTCTTATGGCAAGGTGTCATTCTGATATCGATAAGCAATTAAGATTTCTTAAAGATTTTTTCTCTAACATGGGTATGGTTGTTAACACTGACAAGACAGAAATCATGATTCTAAAATATAAGAAAGACACCTATGGATGAATCCGCGGACCTGGGTAACACTTTTTGGCAAGCGCATTTCGGCAAAAACAAAAAGATGCACCTCGGTCGAGGGCTTGTTAAACCCTCGATCGAGGTCTTAATATCTCGACCGAGGTTTTATCAAGCCCTCGACCGAGGTTTTGTTTAGCCCTCGACCGAGGTATTTCTTAACCCTCGGTTGAGGTATTAAAATCTCGACCGAGGGTTAATAAATACCTCGGTCGAGTGCTTGATAAACCTCGACCGTGGGTTTGTTAAACCCTCGGTCGAGGGCTTTACAAACCCTCGGTCGAGGTTTCGTTAAGACCTCGACCGAGGTATTTAAATACCTCGGTTGAGGTTCATACCTTGGTCGAGGGATTAAGAAAATAGACTTAGCCCACATTCAAACAAATGAAAAATTTTCTGTGCCTTGCAGAGGTGTACACCCTGCCATTCCTAGCACATAACTGAGC
>LPNX011188173.1:234437-298031 GCA_001517045.1 Pseudotsuga menziesii
GAAAACTAAATCTAAGATAGAAAATCATTAAATACCTTCAAGGTATGTCTCAACAAGTATAAATTAAATATCATGACATTCAACTAAATAAACATAATCATAATTAACCAAACAGAGAGTGCATCATGACCATCCATGTGGTCCAATACCAAACCTCTGTATTATTATATAAATTCCAAAGTTCTAATCTCTTAATCCAGTATCGCATCCCTTTACATAACTCATTGTTATAAAATAGCCTACAGTCCTATTATTACACTCATCCTTTTCATAAAACATAAAGTGTTTAAAGGTCCCATCTAAATCGACACACAACCGTCGCATAACATTAAACAACTAATAATTAAACCCTATTTTGCCAACAGAGGTCACGGCATCGATTCCTATGGATGTCCAGACCCAAGGAAAAAACAATAGTAACAAACCATAGCATTTTATACACAAACAATAAGCAAATCGTATAACCATCTTTACAGAGGCCACGCTATACGTCTAATGTATGCGGGCTGCAATTTATAAATACACCAAATGCTATGTAATAAATGCATACGCTATCAGTGAGTTCATAAGACCCTAACTACATTCACGGCCTCGGCTAAGTTTTTTAAGTTTAACACTGTCTTTCCAAAATAACCCTACAGTAACGTTGGGCATCATGGGTTTCCCACCCATGGCTCTTCACAGTACACATCACATAAGAACTAATAAAAATAATTAAAACCCTACACTAAGCTATCGCAACACTGTGGGAAAGGCTTATGGAATTCACGACATGGACTATACCCACGTTGTCAATGTATTACATTATAAAGCTAAGGAACTTAATTATACACAGAACCTTTAAGCAGGCGAATGCCCCATGTAAATTTACCATAACAAATCGAAAAAAAACGCAGAATGGAATCGTCTTATACATAGCATAAAATAATAACCATGGTAATCAATTACAAATAGTAATTATATCCATTTACACAGTGGGTATCAAGTTTTCTACACAATTGTCATTTAATACCAAAAAGCAAGTTACATAAGCATGCTAATGGGATAACACACCATTGCAAGCAATGGTGCAGCCCATGGCTAAAAGGACCAAATAAAAATAACGATTTACATAACCCAAACTTATTGACACAGAGCCGAATGGCGTACGAGTTACTTCATGGCTCAAATGCCATAACAAAATAATAAAACCCAAGTCTGTAATCATAAGCTCGAAGGAAAACTCCAAACCCGACTGAGAAGCCACAAACCCAAATGAAGAAACAACAAGTAGACAGGCCAAGAGGCAACAAGCGTATGCTTGTTAAGTAAGGCTTACCTTGCACCTTGGCTCTATAGTCAAGACGATGACCGAGCTGGAGCCACACTGCTCTTCACTATACTTCGGCACCTGTAAACACCAAGCGAAACTGGGGATGATAAGTATGACAATGTTAAGAACATTAAACCAAAACAATATGCAGACATAAGAACCCATAATGAAGCTTACCTTATGGTCTAAAGGTCTCCTCCATTTTTTCTCACCGCACAGAGCCAAAATACACAAATCCCAAATGACAAGTGAATTGGAAAAGCCATCGTGAGCCCAACCTAATTTTGGGCTTTCACGAAACCCAAGTGCATTAATGGCATTAATGACTCCAGCTAGTTCCAATATCAAGCCAAAAACCCACTTTGCCATAGTTGATCATGTTGCCAAATAGTAGTCCCATTACCATGCGAATTCGTTAAACCCTTAAACATATGCCCGAACCTTATGTTATGTCGCCACCCCAAATTATATCATAGGGTCAATATATTACAAGGTCTGTGTAATGTATGATCCATACAATGATTTTTCACCCCAAAACATTAAGATAGGTGTTGGTTGTGGAGCCTGATCTTCTAGATACAGAGATATTATTCAGTTGTGTTTGTACCCCATGTGTACTGTACACTCATTCCCCCTACCTTGGGGTTCGGGGGGATGTGTGTTGGCCAACAGTTTTGTGAACCCATGTTATTGGGTTAACCATAGTATTTTCCCATGGTAATTCCCCTATAAAAGAAAGCATTGTAACACGACTGTGTATGGTATTATTTTGTATTGTAAACAATATCTGTGAATGTGTGGGAGAGATTGTGATTGCATGAAGAGGAAGTGCAGCGGTTTTGCTGTAGGCTGTATCCCTTCATCTTTATGTACTGTCATAAAAGGAATGGAAATTTCTTCGTGGATGTAGCCCATCATTTGGGTGAACCACATTATATCTGTGTCTCTTTGTAATGTGTTTAATGAGTTTTGCATCTTGTTTAATGATTTAACTATATATGTGCTATTGCTCTGTGGTCCTGTTTTCTAACAATTGGTATCAGAGCCAAAAGGTCTATTTGGTTGGTAAACTCGTAGGAAATAAGGGTTCCTGGTTCGAGTGGGAGCAATGGAGGAAGAAGGAAAGTTTAGGGTTGAGAAATTTAACGGCCAAAACTATCAGTTATGGAAGATGCAAATGGAGGACTATATTTACCAGAAGGATCTGTACTTGCCATTGGGTGAAAAAGAAAAACAATTGGTGGCTATGAAGGATGAAGAATGGGAGGTTATTGACAGAAAGGAACTAGGAACAATACGACTATGCTTGGCTTTGTTGGTGGCTTTAAATATTTCGAAAGAAAAAACAACAAAGGGCGTGATGAGTGCATTGGGTAAGCTCTACGAAAAACCCTCGGCTTCTAACAAGATATTTTTAATGAAGCATTTATTTAATATGAAGATGTCAGAAGGTGGATCTATTGCTGACCATTTAAATGATTTTAATACACTTACTAGTCAGTTAAGTTCTGTAAAAGTGAAATTTGATGAAGAGGTTAGGGATCTTTTAATCTTGTGCTCATTGCCAGAAAGCTGGAATAGCTTGGTCATGGCTGTAAGTAACTCTGTTCCTAGTTCAAACACTCTTAAGTTTGATGATGTTGTTGGTGTTATTCTTAGCGAGGAAATGCGAAGAAAAAGCATAGGTAAGACATCAGGTAATCCGTTGACCATGGAAAGCATAGGGAGACAAAACAAGAGAGGAAGGAGCCCAGGAAATCACAGTAAGTCTAAAAAGGGAAGATCCAAGTCCAGATTCAGAAAAATAGAGTGCTGGAACTGTGGTAAGAAAGGACATCTGAAGAAAGACTGCCTAGCACCAAAGAAGAAAGGTGAGAGGCAGCAAGAGACTACTCAGGAAGTGAATGTCGCAGGTGATGTGTTACAAGATGCTTTGATTCTTGCATTAGATAATACTAGCGATTACTGGGTATTAGATTCAGGGGCTTCATGTCATGCTACACCCCATAGGAAATTTTTTCATGATTATGTTCAAGGTGATTTTGGACATGTTTTATTGGGGGATGATGAACCATATAAAATTGTTGGAAAGGGTAAGGTGGTGGAACATCACTAAAGGATCACTGGTAATAGAAAAAGGAGATAGGGTAGGTACGTTATATTTATGTCCTCATAATACTGATTATTCTATCTCTGTATCTTCCATAGAAGCAGGTGCAACACTATGGAATCATAGGCTTGGCCACATGAGTGAGAAGGGGATGTAGATTCTCCACTTAAGGAAACTGCTTCCAAATCTGAAGCAGGTAAGTTTGGAATTCTATGATAAATGTGTTTATGGAAAACAGAAGAGAGTTATATTTCCTAGGGTTGGGAACCAAAAGAAGAGTGAAAAGTTATAGCTTTTCCACACAGAAGTATGGGGACCAGCTCAGGTACAATCTCTTGGTGGCTCTCGTTATTATGTTACTTTTATTGATGATGCAACTCAAAAAACTTGGGTTTATTGCATTAGACAAAAATCTGATGTGTTTGATAATTTTAAGAAGTAGAAATCTTTGGCTGAGAATGAGATAAGAAAAAGGTTGAAATGTCTCAAATATGATAATGGAGGTGAGTACTGTAGCAAGGAGTTTGAAAGTTACTATTCACACAATGGGATTCGTAGAGAAAAGATAGTCCCTGGAACACCACAATAAAATGGTGTGTCTGAAAGGATGAACAAAACGATCATGGAGCGTGCAAGGTGTATGAGATTGCATGCAGGGTTTCCCTTACAGTTTTGGCCTGATGCTGTAAACACTAATGTTTATTTAATAAACAGTGGGCCTTTAAGCGCTTCGGATGGTGGCGTTCTAAAGGAGGCATGGACAAGTAAACAGGTAAAATACTCATTTCTAAGAACTTTTGGTTGTGAAGCATTTGTCCATATTGATAAGATGATAGAACAAATCTTGAGGCTAAATCCAAGAAATGTACCTTTATTGGATACATGAGTGATGATTTTGGTTATCACTTATGGGATCTTAAAAATCACAAAATCATTAGGAGTAGAGATGTAGTATTCAATGAAAAGGTCATGTACAAAGATCAATTGCAGGGAAAGAAAGTGGAAAAGGAAAACACAGAGTACACAGTGCTTGATGAAATCAAAGAAAATGAAGTTCCGAAGGCACCAGAAAATCAAGAGCAACAACAGGTACATGAAACTCTTGCAACTATAAGAAAGTCTACCAAGTTAAGTAGACCCCCTGAATGATTCTCTCCTTCACTGTATTATTTATTGATGACTGATTCTGGTGAACCAGAATGTTATGAAGAAGCAATGCAGGTAGAAACTAGAAAGAAGTGGGAGAAAGGCATGGATGAGGAGATGGACTCATTGGTATGAAACCAGACTTGGGATCTGGTTAAGTTGCCTGCAGAAAAAAAGGCATTGCAGAATAAATGGGTTTACAGGTTGAAGGAAGAAGATGGAGGCAAGAAGAGGTACAAGGCTAGACTTGTTGTAAAAGGGTTTGCACAAAAGAAAGGTATAGAATTTGATGAAATATTTTCTCCTATTGTTAAAATGACTTCAATTAGAACTATTTTAAGTCTAGTGGTGGTAGAAGATTTACATCTTGAACAATTAGATGTAAAAACAACCTTTCTCCATGGGGATTTTGAGGAAGAGATTTGTATGCAGTAGCCACAGGGGTATGAGGTCAAAGGTAAGGAGAATTTGGTTTGCAGGTTGAAGAAGAGCTTGTATGGCCTGAAACAAGCTCCAAGGCAGTGGTATTTAAAATTTGATAAGTTTATGACAGAACAAGGTTATGATAAATGTCATTTTGACCACTGTGTTTATTTCAAGAGGCTAGATAATGGAAGATATATTATCTTGTTATTGTATGTGGATGGCATGCTTGTTGTAGGGTCTAACATGTAGGATATAAATGTGCTCAAAATAAAACTAGCTAATTCATTTGCGATGAAGGATTTGGGTGCTGCAAAGGAAATCCTTGGTATGAGAATAACAAGAGACATGAAAAATTGCAAATTGACGTTGTTTCAAGGTGAGTATATAGAAAAGGTGTTGCAGAGGTTTAGAATGCAGAATGAAAAACCAATTAGTACAACTTTAGCCAGCCATTTCAAACTAAGTAGGGAGATGTGTCCAAAGACAGAAGAAGAAATAGATTACATGTCCAGGATTCCCTATTCATCAGTGGTTGGACGCTTGATGTATGCCATGGTGTGCACAAGACCAGATATTGCACATGCAGTGGGATTTGTGAGAAGGTATATGAATAATCCAGGTAAAGAGCATTGGAAAGCAGTACAGTGGATTCTCAGGTATTTGAGAGGTACCACTTCACATGCATTATGTTTTGGAGGTTCAGACACTGTTCTACAGGGATATGTTGATGCATATATGGCTGGTGATAAAGACAACAGGAGGAGCACCACAAGGTATGTGTTTATTGTGGGTGGAACAACAGTAAGTTGGATTTTAAAACTGCAACAGGTTATTGCACTTTCAAAAATGGAAGTAGAGTATGTTGATGCTATAGAGGCTAGTAAGGAGATTATTTGGTTGCAGAGGTTCATGGAAGAATTAGGTAAGAAGCAGGAGAATAGTAGGTTGTATAGTGATATCCAGAGTGACATTCATCTTGCAAAGAACTCAACATTTAATTCGAAGACTAAACATATACAGCTCAAGTACCACTTCATAAGATTTGTTCTAGATGAAGAACTGTTAAAATTGGAAAAGATACATACTAGCCAGGATCCTACAGAAATGTTGAAAAAAGGAGTAACTAGAGATAAACTGAGTTCCTGCTCAGTTTCTGTTGGCCTTCAAGCATGAAGGTGAAAATAAGAAATTTTCCAAGTCCAAGTTCCAGAGCATAATCTAGTAAGTGCAGTAGTGGTGGAGTTGTTGTGATTAGTATCCAAGTGGGAGATTGTTGGTTATGGATCCCGATATTCTAGATCCAGATATATTATTCAGTTGTGTTTGTACCCCAGGTGTATTGTACACTCATTCCCCCTGCCTCAGGGTTCAGAGGGATGTGTGTTGGCAAACAATTTTTCGGACCCATGGTATTGGGTTAATCGTAGTATTTTCCCATGGTATTTCCCCTATAAAAGAAAGCATTGTAACACGACTGTGTATGGTATTATTTTGTATTGTAAACAATCTCTGTGATTGTGTGGGAGAGACTATAAGTGTGTGAAGAGAAAGTGTAGCGGTTTTGCTGCAGGTTGTATCCCTTCATCTTTCTGGACTGTCATAAAATGAATGGAAATTTCTTTCTGGACGTAGCCCATCGTTTGGGTGAACCACGTTATATCTGTGTCTCTCTGTAATGTGTTTAATGAGTTTTGCATGTTATTTAATGATTTAACTATATATGTGTTATTTCTCTACGGTCCTATTTTCTAATAGTAGGACTCAGATTTTATTACCAGATCTCATTCATACGTGGTAGTGCGCTAACCCTAAGTCATAACAAGAATTGTATGTCTTATCTCTTAAGTTTAAACATGGGGTATGTTCCCTAAGATTAAGTGCTTAGAGAACCATGGTATATGGGATATGCCATGGTAAGTATCTTGGTTTTATTAAAACTCCAAGTTGCAATTGTTCCAAGATATAACTTTTAAAAAAATTAAGAAATATGTTAATACTTTTCATTAAATAAACTAAAGTATGATTACATAACGGAATAAAAATACAACATAGGCATTTTAACCATGTTAATAAAATAATGAGAGGAGTAATTTCACCTTGATAAACTGAGTACGTAATGAAGTATCATGACGAACAGTATGTATACTTTTAAGCAATTTGTTTGAGCGCTCTTCAAAAATCCGTCGCTATGTAAAATCTGTATATAGGGTAAAAGAGGTGCCTTAGTTCGATTTAACTAAGTAAGCATGCGTGTCAAGTAATACATTACCTCTCAGACCATCATGGGAGAATGAGTCCCGCCCCTCCGCCCACTTTGTTCCCACAAACAAATTTAATTCATAACTTAATAAATAATAAAGTAAACAATGCCTTGAAGTAAACCAGGTTATATGCAAATCATTAACACATCAAAAGTAATGTCAAACAAGAGAATAATTTAATAAATAGAGCTATGACATCGCAAATAAAGTGTACTAATAATAAATGACTGGAAGTAAAGGATAGAACGTAAGGCCAGCTTACGAATAGACAACAGTATAGGTAATGTACGTGTATTCCGCAAGAGTAATAATCTTCCATTCAGGTAGTTTTTACTAGCCTATAAAAAAATTTATTTTTATTTTCTATTTTTTGGGACATTACAAGTGGTATCAAAGCCTAGTTTCAATACTAACAGACCTATGGGCACACCAAGCTATCACCACAAAGAAAATATAAAGTATAATATTAAATTTTGTTTTCTAACAAAAAATTTTCTTGTTATAATTTTTTTTTTGCAGTTACAATAATTTTTACAGCATTGTTCGGTTCATGAATACTGATGAAGAAAACAGTTGGCAAGGAAAGATGACTACCCCCACTCCAAAAGCGGAGCTAGTGGTAGAGTTAAACTATGATGTTTTCAAAATTTTACACAGTCTTCAAGCTGAATTCAAAAGTTTTAGAGAAGACAGCCTAAACGAAAGGAAGGAGCAGCAAGCTATAAATTAAGCCTTACTGAGAAATATGATGGGAGGAATCCCACAAGGTAAACCTACTTAGTCCACAAGCAGTTGGAGAAGAGAAACTTACCCAAAACATGCCAATAGCCCAAGAGGAGGGGAAAATGAAGAACACAACCCTGAAGCACCAAAAGGGAAACCATCACAGTCCTTCCAGTGATGACTCTCTTTTTCCCCGAAGAAAGAAGCAAAGGAGTGATAACAGTCTTCAGGGGGAGTTTCGAAAAATAAGAGCCCCGACCTATGAAGGTGAAGTAAACACTGGGGAAAAGGTTGAAGAGTGGCTGTCGGGCATGAGTGAGTATTTCCAGGTTCATAATTACTCAAGTGAGATGAAGGCTAGGCTTGCCATCTATAACTTAAATGGTAAGGCAACAAGATGGTGGAGGGATTTAAAACACACCAAGAAATATGTGCTGCGAGAAATACGTTGGGATACTTTCCGAAAACTTTTCCAAGAAAAATATATGTCAAAAAGGTTCTTTGACCGAAAAGTAAAATACTTTCACAAACTACGCATGGGATCCATGACTATGGACGTGTTTATTAACAGATTTCTAGATTTGTTGCATTTTGTACCATACATCAAAGAAGAAAAGGTAAAGATCCAACAGTTCCTAGGATTTCTTCCTCCCAGTTATCAAGACAGGATTGAATTCGACATGCCTAAGACTTTGGATACCACGCTGCACAAAGCTAGGCTCTATTATGAGCATGGACAGGCTAGGCAGGAGAACCTGAACCGAAACCGAGACAAGTCTAAGAACTTCTCTGATAACCGCAAACCTGGGTCCAACCCACAGCCATACAGAAAGCAAAATAACATATTTCAAGTGAACACAAACTTTAATAGGTCTCGTACAAAGCCTTATGTACCAGCTACTAATGTTATAAAACTAGTAGCAAGTGGAGCCAATGCTACCCTGCTACAGATCAAGTGCTGGAAATGCAGTGGGCCCCATTATGCTCGAGATTGTAAGAACAAGACCGGTGGGATCTTGCATAACTTACAAGAAGAACCAACTATCAAGGACATAGATGGAACACCCCAGATCTATGCAACATTGGATGGCCGACAGGCAGATCATCAAGCTACGATGGTTCAGATAGAAGGTAAGATCTTGAACTCTTCTATTTCAATACTTATTGATCCCAGTGCTTGTCGGAGCCATGTTTCACCTAAAATTGTTGATAAATGAAAACTTGGCAAAGTAAAACATGAAAAACCTTGGTTGGTTCAGTTAGCCACCGATACGAAACGAAAGGTTTCAGAAATTGTTAGAGAATGTGAGGTAAACCTGAATGGTTTTCTTATGAAAGTAAACCTGAACATCCTACCTTTAGGATCATACGATGTACTTGTCAGCATGGACTGGATAGAACAACACCATGTCATGCTCAATTGTTTGCACAAGTCTATCTTGTGTACTGATAGCCTAGGGAACCAAGTGAAGGTTCAGGGCATTCCAAAGAAAGTTTCTATAAGACAAATATCTACCTTACAAGCAAAGAAACACGTTAGGAAAGGTTGCAAGTTGTTTGCAATAAACATCCGAGAAATAGAGTCTGATAGGGAACAATGCATAGAATACTTTCCCGTTCTTGAAGAATTCAAGGATGTGTTTCCTGAGGAAATCCCTGGATTACCTCCGAAACGAGACCTAGAAGTTTCCATCGAACTGACCCCAGGATCAGTTTCAGCCTCCAAATCCCCTTACCGCATGAGTGCACCTGAGTTGGTGGAACTCAAACTGCAGTTATAAGAGTTGATAGAGAAAGGGTCTATTTGATCCAGTGTGTCCCCTTGGGGAGCACTAATATTGTTCGTAAAGAATAAATACAGTACGATGTGGATGTGCATCGATTACTGTCAGTTAAAAAAAATGACTATTGAGAACCATTACCCACTCCCTAGTATCAATGACTTATTTGATCAGGTGGGAGGAGCTAGAATCTTTTCAAAGATTAACCTGCAATCTGGGTACCATCAGGTATGGATTCGTGACGAGGATATTCACAAAACCACCTTTCCTATAAGGTATGGGAACTACAAGTTTTTAGTGATGTCGTTTGGGTTGATCAATGCACCTGCGAACTTCACGTGTTTGATGAACAACATATTTAGTATGTATCCGGATAAGTTCATCTTAGTATTTATAGATGATATACTAGTTTATTCAAAGAATAAAGAAGAACACAAAGAACACCTTTGTGTAGTACTACAAGTGTTGAGAGAGCACCAGCTTTACACTAAGTTTAGTAAATGTGATTTTTACAAACCACAGATACAGTATCTAGGTCACATTATCTCCGAGACAGGGATAGCTGTGGACCCAGAAAATATTAAAGACATAAAGGATTGGCCTACCCCTATTAGTGTCCGTGACATTAGGTAATTTTTGGGATTGGCCAGATATTATCGAAAGTTCATTGAGAACTTCTCGAGAATTTCTTGCCCCATGACTACTTTGCAGAAGAAAGCAAGTAAGTTCTTATGGACCACAAAGTGTGAAGAAAGTTTTCAAAATATTAAGCATCTTTTGATGACCGCACCGATGTTACGAATTCTAGATCCTGATGGGGATTTCATTGTTTACAAGGATGCAAGCAAGGAAAGACTTGGAGGAGTCCTCTTGCAAAATGATCACGCGATTTGTTACGAATATAGGAGGTTGAAAGAACATAAGAAAAATTACCCTACGCATGATCTTAAGTTAGCGGCTATCATCGATTCTTTGAGGATGTGGAGGCACTACCTCATGGGAAGGAAGTTCCTTCTGAAGACAAACAATACGAGTCTGAAGTATTTATTTAATCAAACAGATCTAAATGTGAGGCAAGCTAGATGGTTGGCTTTCCACAGTGAGTACCATTTCGAGCCTAAGCACATTAAGGGCAAGGCAAGTAAGGTTGCCGATGCTTTAAGCTGACGAACTCATATGATTTATGAGGTGACCTTGAGTCAAAACGATGCAGATTTGCATGAGAGGATTAGAGCGGCCAACGAAATTGACCCCTTTTATGTAGATCTCCTCAAGAAAGTCGAGGAGGACAGGTTGTTTCAACAACAAAAAGAATACAAGGTAGATAAATCCAGACTGCTGTGGTCCAAAGATTGCTTGTATGTTCGAGAAGGAGGGGACCTTCAGTCCATCATCCTCATGAAATTTTATCGAGAACCCTACTCAAGCACCTGGGATATCAAAAGATGATATATGTTATCAAGAGACACTTTTTCTGGCCTAAGTTAAAGGTCTACATTACAATTTTTATTGCTAAATGTCAGGAATGCAAGCTAGTTAAAGCTGAGCATCAGCATCCTGCGAGATTACTATAGTCGTTGCCCATTCTGGAGTGGAAGTGGGAGGTTATTAGTATGTACTTTATCATCGGTTTACCGAAAAGTAAGAAGCAAAATGATTCTATTTTTATGGTCATTGACAAGTTGTCGAAGGAAGCACATTTCATCCCTGTGAATTCGACCTACAAGGCCGTGAACATTGCTTATATCTTCTTGAAAGAGATATTTAGATTGCATGGGATACCCAAGGCAATTATCTCGGATCAAGATGTTAAGTTTACAGGAAACTTTTGGATATCTTTATTCTCTGGATTGGAGACACAGTTGAACTTTAGCACTGCATATCACCCACAAACAGATGAGCAGACAGAAAGAGTAAACTGGATTGTTGAGGACATGCTTTGGATGTATGTCATGAACAACCTCATGAAGTGGGAGGATTACTTTCATCTTGCAGAGTTTACGTATAAAAATGGTTATCAGACCTCCTCTAAGATGAGTCCCTTTGAGGTACTCAATGGTCAAAAGTGTAGAACACTGGTTACTTGGGATAGCCCAGTGAATCAGCTCATGTTAGGGCCTGATTTGTTGATGGAGTTGGAACAGTTGGTTACCAAGGTCCAGGTGAACCTTAAAGAAGCACAAGACCACCAGAAAAGTTACGCGGATTGAAAAATAAAAGATAAGGACTTTCAAATAGGTGATCATGTTTACTTGAAAGTAAAATCCAAACGAAGCTCACTGAGCTTGGGTAGGTGCAGTAAGTTAGCACCTAGATTTTGTGGACCTTTTGAAATACTAGCCAAGAAAGGGTCAGTGGCTTATGAACTAGCATTTCCTGCGCATGTAAGAGTCCACAATTTTTTCCATAAATATTTGTTAAAGAAATATGTTTATGATACTAAACATGTTGTTGATTGGTCCCTATTACAGGTGGAACCTGAAGGGGATTTTTCCCATGAGCCTACTCATATACTGGACAAGAGAGAGGTGCAGCTTCGGAAGCACACTATGGTACAATTGAAAGTGGAAGCACTTTGAGGCTGATGAAGCTACTTGGGAGAACAAGGCCACCATGAGAAAGGCTTACACTGCCTTATTTCATGATATCATTCCGAGTCCCTAGAACACAAGGGACGATGTTGTTCTAAGCGGGGAGGGATGTAATATCCTGAATTTTGGACCTAACACATATATGCATGTGCCTATTAATTATGATGATTATCTTGATGTTTATTTTTATATTGGGTCGAAGACCCCACTGCATATGAACATGATGATTTGTTTTATATATTGGGCGTAATCCAATTATTGATGATGTATGTATATGCTTGTTTCTTTTGGGCGTGGACCCTGAAACACATGATTGATGATATGTTTTGTGTTGAGAGAGGAGATCTAGAGCACTTGAGTGATTGATGATCTGTGTTGAGCGAGAAGCTCTGGAACACATGAAAAGATAATTGTATGTGTAGGGCATAAGCCCTGGATCCTTCCATGTTGATGTTGAGCATAAGGTCTAGAGCATCGAATCCTTGGCCATTGTATCCCTAGGTGTATCATACAAGTACATCCTAGCACTAGTGTTGAGCGAGGAGCTCAGGAATTGCACTGAATTGTAACGCCCTATTAAAGCAATGGGTATGGGATCTGGTAAGTGCTAGGGGTTACTGAAAAGAATTTAATAACTTTCGAGTAAAAATGATTCGAGAAAAATATTGATCTCATCATACTTATTTACAAGTGATTAAATGAAATTTCGAATTTCAGTATTCTCATCAAAGTATTGAAGAGCTACAACATTATATGAGGGAAATCCAACATGCAAGGATGTTTAGAGTTTCCTAGTTTAATATACCTAAACCATCTACCTACTTGACCTTAATGAAGAAGTGTCATTAAGTCTAGGGATCATGGTATATGATGCCCAAAGACAAATGTTAACAAAGTGTTACATTATTATGTAGTTTATACATGGTATGTATAAATAATTAAATATATTAATAATATAAATAAATGAAAGAAAGAAGAGAATCTCCATTAATTATTATTTATTATTAAAGATTAATAAATAGTGTAATGTGTATGAAAGTCCAACTAGGAACTAGTAGAAAGTTCCTAAGTTAAAATATTAATAATTACCCAAAGTAATTGAAAAAGGGTTAAATCAAGAAACCAAGGTTTCTTTATTTAACTGTCCCTTTGAATGAAAAGTCTGTCTATAAAGACTCAAGCAAAGGAAAGGATTGGGGTTCTTACCTATCATGAGAGGAGTCATTTTTCTTCCTATTTTCTCTCAAGTAAATTCTTGAAGAAACATTTCCTGGAAGGAAAAGGAGAACTAATCCAGATATGATACACCAGATAGGAAACCTTACCTTAGGAGCTCTAAGCTACTTGCATGTTGGAGTCTAGCTCGGTGGGATCCGGATTAAAACCAAGAATGGTTTCGGGTCATGGTTGGGAGGAACGTGGTAGTTCCCAAGTGATTTGGTCATCAAACACAGGTCATATTTGCATTGAATTGTTAATGCTGGTTATTTGAGTGTGTAGGTTTAGCCATTAACAGAGCTTCAAGTTCAGGTATGAAGCCCTAGACTTCCTATTCTATTTCTCTAAATTTAATTGCTGGATATACAAGGTAAATGATTTCAATGCATTTCCTAACCCTATGTCTAGGATTCTCTGGTTAGAATCTGCTAGGGTTTGTATTTTATTTAATACTAAGCTTAGGCTGTAAATTTTATTATATGCTACACATTACCAGAGTTTGTAATTTTAAGTTGATTTCTCTATTATTCTCATGCTTAGTTTATGTTTACCATATCTAGGTTTTGTTACCAGTTAACATATAATTGTTCTACAGGTTGCATTACTTTGCTGACATATTTTAGTTGTCAACAGAGGCTTGTTTTAAATTCAAAATTAGTTCAGAAGTACAGGTTAAATATATAGAAACATATATATAATTGTATTCGAATAGTTTTATAAATAAATATACTAATTATATTACTTATAAACTAAAGTACAAAATTAAATATTCTAAAGTAAATCAACTAAGAGCAGACGAAAACTAAATCTAAGATATCAAATCATTAAAGACCTTCAAGGTTTGTCTCAACAAGTATAAATTAAATATCATGGCATTCCTTTAAAAATAAACATAATCATAATTAACCAAACAGAGAAGGCATCATGATGATTCCATGTGGTCCAATACCAAACCTCTGTATTATTATATAAATTCCACAGTTCCAATATTGGATTCCTTTACATAAATCATTGTTATAAAATAGCCTACAGTCCTATTATTACAATCATCCTTTTCATAAAACATTAAGTGTTTAAAGGTCCCATCTAAATCTACACACAACCATCGCATAACATTAAACAACTAATAATTAAAACCCATTTTTCCAATAGAGGTCGCGACATCGATTCCTATGGATGTCCAGACCCAAGGCAAAAACAGTAATAACAAACCATAGCATTTTATACACAAATAGTAAGCAAATCGTATAACCATATTTACGCAGGCCATGCTATACATCTAATGTATGCTGGATGCAATTTATAAATACACCAAATGCTATGTAATAAACAAATGCATACGCTAACAGTGAGGTCGTAAGACCCTAACTACATTCACGACCTCGACCAAGTTTTTTAAGTTTAACACACAGTGTTTCCAAAATAACTCTACAGTAACGTTGGCCATCGTGGGTTCCCCACCCATGGCTCTTCACAATCCACATCATACAAGAACTAATAACAATAATTAAAACCCTATACTAAGCTATCGCAACACTGTAGGAAAGGCTCATGCCATTCACGGCATGTCCTATACCACGCTGTTAATGTATTACATTATAAAGCTAAGGAATGCCATTATACACAGAACCTTCAAGTAGGCGAATGCCCCATGTAAATTTACCATAACAAACCGAAAAAAACATAGAATGGAATCGTCTTATACACAGCATAAAATAATAACCATGGTAATCAATTATAAACAGTAATTATATCCATTTACACAGTGGGTATCAAGTTTTCTACATAATCGTCATTTAAGACCAAAAACCAAGTTACACAGGCATGCCAATGGGCTAACGCACCATCGCAAGCAATGGTGCATCCCATGGCTAAAATGCCCAAATCAAAATAATGATTTACATAACCCAAACTTATTTACATAGAGCCGAAAGGCTTACAAGTTACTTCATGTCTCAAATGCCATAACAAAATAATAAAACCCAAGTCTGTAATCATAAGGCCGAAGGCAAACTCCAAACCCCACCAAGAAGCCACAAACCCAAACGAAGAAACAACATGTAGACAAGCCGAGAGGCAACAAGCATATGCTTGTTAAGAAAGGCTTACCTTGCACCTTGGCTCTACAGTCAAGACAACGACCGAGCTGGAGCCACGCTGCTCTTCACTATATACTTCGGCACCTATAAACACCAAGCAAAAATGGGGATGAGAAGTATGACAATGTTAAGAACATTAAACCAAAACAATGTGCAGACATAAGAACCCATAACGAAGCTTACCTTATGGGCTAAAGGTCGCCTCCATGTTTTCTCCCTGCATAGAGCCAAAATACACAAACCCCAAATGACAAGCGAATTGGCAAAGCCATTGTGAGCCCAACCTAAGTTTGGGCTGTCACGAAACCCAAGTGCATTAATGGAATTAATGACTCTATCTGGTTCCAATATCAAGCCAAAACCCACTTTTCCATAGTTTATCACGTTGCCAAACATTAGTCCCATTACCATGCAAATTCGTTAAACCCTTAAACATATGCCCGAACCTTGTGTTATGTTGCCACCCCAAATTATATCACAGGGTCAATATATTACAAGGTCTATGTAATGTATGATCCACACAATGTTTTGTCACCCCAAAACATTAACGTAGGACTCAGATTTTATTACCAGGTCTCATTCATACATGGTAGTGCGCTAACCCTAAGTCATAACAAGACTTGTATCACTTATCTCTTAAGTTTAAACATAAGGTATGTTCCCTAAGCTTAAGTGCTTAGAGAACCATGGCATATGGGATATGCCATGATAAGTATCCTGGTTTTATTAAAACTCCAAGTGGAAATCGTTCCAACATATAACCTGTAAAGAAAATTAAGAAAGATGTTATATAAATACTTTTCATTAAATAAACTAAAGTATGATTACATAACGGAACAAAAATACAACATAGGCATTTTAACCATGTTAATAAAATAATGAGAGGAGTAATTTCACCTTTCTAAACTGAGTACGTAATGAAGTATAATGATAAATAGTAGGTATACTTTTAACCAATTTGTTTGAGCGCTCTTCAAAACTCAGTCGCTAGGTAAAATCTGCATATAGGGTAAAAGAGGTGCCTTAGTTCGATTGAACTAAGTAATCCTACGTGTCAAGTAATACATTACCTCTTAGACTATCATGGGAGAACGAGTCCCGCCACTCCGCCCACTTTGTTCCCACAAACAAAGTTAAGTCAGAACTTAATAAATAATAAAGTAAACAATGCGCTGAAGTAAACCAGGTTCTATGCAAATCATTAACACATCGACAGTCATGTCAAACAAGAGAATAATTTAATAAATAGAGTTATGACATCGTAAGTAAAATGTACTAATAATAAATGATTGGAAGTAAAGGACAGAACGTAAGGCCAGCTTATGAATAGACAGCAGTACAGGAAGTGTACGTGTATTTCGCAAAAGTAATAATGTTCCATTCAAGTAGTTTTTACTAGCTAGCCTATTATTTTATTTTATTTTTCGATTTTTGGTGACATTTCAATAAATTTCAAATTTTAAAAAATTTGTTATAGTTTTGTAATAAAAAAATAGATCGTTATAATTGACATAAATTTAAAATTGTGATCATATTGTTTAAAATAAATTTAAAAATAAATCATTATAATATAAATAATTTTAATTTTAATTTTGTTGTAAACAAACACTCATGGAGTTTTAAACTAATGACGTAATGCAAAGAATGCCTTATACCCATTCACTATATATCCTATGCCCCATAGACTAAATAGTTTCCAAATTTAATCAAACAAACTATTACAAAAAAATGCAAAGTGACACATAAAATGTTAAATAACTACCAGCTTAGATCCAAATCCTAGGCTCTATCAAGCGTCAAGAGGGATCAAATCTTTTCTTAGGTATTGCACTCAATGAGATATCAACTTTGGTGTGCCCTATTTATACCATTGATTTGATTCAATCCAAAAGACACATTTTTTTATTTTAGGTCCACATATAATATTTAATATTATTTATGGCCCACCTATAATATTTAATATATATTTTTTTTGTTAGGAATGAACATTACAACATCTCCCCATACATGGTTTTAAAACCATATGCAAGGCCCTCCTAAAACCATGGGTTGTTTATAAGGCCCTGCACATGGTCTTAAAACCCTTTGCAAGGCCCTGGTAAACCATGTACAATAAAACCATGGGTTTTTTAGGAGGCCTTTCACATGGAAAAAATGCTCGTCAAGAGACATCTAAGGCGGTCTCATTTCTGACAAGTCCCACACCTTAACCAAATGATCTAGCAAGATTTGACAAAAAAAAACAAATAATTATTAATTATTGTGATAAATTATAATTATAAATTTTTAAGTAAATATGAAATAAATTCTTTAACTACATCCATAAAAGCATTACTAAAGTCATTGTTATGACATAAATCAAATTAATGTCTGAAAATTCTTATTATAGGACCATAAATTTGATAGGAATTTTTCAATGGCAAACTCTTACTTTGATTTTAAAGATTATATATGCCGAATGAACATGAACGACTACTTAATTCGATAATACAGTAATGTGCCAAAAAGAAATATAATGGACAACCAAATCTCTGAAAAAAAAGTCTCGAATGATTGTACTGTCAAAGCAATCCCGAGTACAGATGGAAAACCTGGATTGAAACCAATCCATCCAGTTCTCTGCCTTGACTTGCACGATCACCTTATTAGTAAGAAACCCATGATGGCCAATCTCTATCCTTGACCCACCCTCTACAACTAATACTTGCTGGAAACTAACTGATAAGGCCCATCTGCAATATTTATTATAATTACTCATAGGTTTAAAATCATCCTATAGCTTACCTTCCGTGCTTGCTTCTCTCTTCTACAACAGATTATGTGTATTAATGCAGACGAGGAGGAAAATATACTCTTATTGGAGGCTGTAAAGAAAAGAGAAATTAAAATCCAAAGGATCCCCCTTAGTAGGCCTCAGAGGAGTTGATTGCAATGAAGAAGGATATGGAACTTGCATATGATTGTTGGACGATTGCACGCCTACTTCCGGTTAATAGACATGCAAGCACGAAGGAAACAAAAATGGAGTGAAAATATGCTCCTGAATGCCATAAGCTAGCCTGGAGATTTCAAATTTAAATTTGGTTTTCAAGGAAAATGGCGTCGTGTTTCAATTTAAATTTTAAATTAAGGTCCATTAGCTCGGAGTTCGATCGTCGGGGTGTGAGGGCTTATCGGAGACGGTAACGACCATCCGAAGTAGTCTAATGTTCCAAGCCAAATGGTCGAAGCATTAGACTACTACATTTTTATTTGAGTACAGAATTGTACGTCGGCTTCTCCCACTCACAGATTTATAACTTTCTTATCTAGGCTATGCCATTGTATTTCAATTGAAATAATTAGAACAATGTGATTATAGAAGACTTCCTAACCAATTGGAGGTGACAAATTGAAACTACCACATTGTTGGAACCATAAACCCCTCTTCTCCTTGAATTGAATGGGTTTGAAGAGAAATCCAACAGGGAGAATGTTTGAGAGACCACGGTTTGGAGGAGCTATGTAGTGAGAATGGAGGCTAGGGTTTGCAGGAGGACGACGTTTCTGCTAGTTTTTGGTCCTGGAGTCAAGTTGAGCACTGCTCAACCTAGTACCAATAAGGAAAATCAAGTGGGAAGTGAGTTTTTTTTGCACAAATTCAAAAAACTAGTGGTTTCTCTGTCCTTCTCCTGGGTTTTTTTATCTAGGGTTCGCATGGTTTAGCCTTTGAAAGTGGCTGATTGTCTAGGGATTTGGCATGTGGGGAGATCTTTGAAGTCCCCATCTATTCTGTTTCCTACTTTCGTGTGTCTGGCTAAGGACACGGGGTCCGGTTTCCTGTCTTCACTGACACATGAAGGTGGTATAGAGGCTTTCGGTGAAAATGACATTTGTCCGTTGGAGCCTACCGTTAGACCAAATATTCTGGTTTCCGGTGAAAAGATGGGCTTTGGTGATGAGAAGAGGTGTAAGAAGGTCAAATTTCTATCTTCGAGAAGGTTCAGAAAGGTAAGTCGTTATGTGTACTGGGTCGTGATGTGATGATGGATCTAGTGCCTGCCCTCGCTCAACGTTCTCTTGTAGGGAAGTTCGAATTTGTTCACCTCTCCATGACTGAAATCTTGGACTAAATCCGAGACAAATGGAAGCCGATGGTCAGGAATTTGACTAGAGTATTGGCTCTAGTAAATGAGTGGTATACCTTTCACTTTTTATCTGAAGAAGATAGGGCTACTGTGGAGGAGCGTTTTTGGGTAATAGGCAAGGGATCTCTTGTCCTGACCCGTTGGAGCGTGGATTTTAACCCATGATTGTCAAAACTGGCCAAGAGACATATGTGGGTCATCCTACCAGGTTTTCCCCTATTCTGCTGGAACTTGAAGGGTTTCTGGGCAGTTCCAAACTCTATAGGTAAGTTTATACATATTGATGAAGAGAATCTGGTGGGTTTTGAGCGTAAATCTCCGCATGTTTTGGTGGAAATGGTGATGGGAGATAGGATACCTAAAGAACTAGAAGTGATATGGGAAGGAGGGTCATTCATCTAGAAACTAGACTATTGGAGAGTTCCATTCCGAGGTCACAGGTGTCCGAATACTGGTCACTCTAAGAACCACTGTGATTCCCTTGGCTATTGATTCTGCATCATCTTTTGTGGGTAAATTAAAAAGTATGGTGCCTACTCTTTTAAAATTCCTGTCGGTTGACGATCTTCTGGGAAACATATCACTCTCGGAGACTGGAAAGTTTGACTCTAGCGACTTTGGATCTCCAATCCTAATGGTATCGAAAGGATTTGACTCCCCTGTTCAGTCGAGCGATTCTTTTGAGCCGGCTATCTCCCTGGATTCTGAGGTGAAGGTGGTCGAGGCTTTGGCTGCTAAGACTGTAGATGATGTTCATATTTTTAGACCTGAGAATTTTCCTCCTCTTACTCGACACAAAGGAGATGATATTGATACCTCCGCCCCTGTGAGTAAATCAGAATCTCTGAAGGTCCCAAGCGATCCTTGTTCTTCATTTGGTATTGCGTCGTTGGTGATCTATTAGAATGTAGCAAACGATCATGATTCTGTGCAGATTTCTTCTATCAGGAACCCCAATGTCAGTATCAGGAAAAAAAAAAGCGCAGAGGTAAAGCTAAGGGGGATGGGAGTTCGAGAACTAGCTTTCATAACCCCAAGGTGGCTTCTCTCTTCGATAAAGGTTTTCCTGTGAATGTTGGAGTATCAAATAACAACACCATCTAGGATCTTAGAGATCAAGCCCTTGAGGAGGGTCTTCAATGAACCTCCTCTCTTTTAACGTTAGAGGGCTTGGTAGCGGCCCCAAAATAGATTCTTTGAAAGCATCCCTGGAAAAATTAAAACTGGGGGTGTTACTACTCCAAGAAACAATGAATAATGCAGGTTCAGCCTGTGAGTATTTCTTAAATATTAAACCTGAGTGGAAAGCTGCGACATGGGATTCTCTAGGACATTCTGGTGGCACACTCGTGGCCTGGAATCCTAGAGTGGCAGATTTCAAAGAATTTTCTACTGTGGGGGGTATATTGCTCGAGGGATACCTTCTGGGTTTTTCGAAACTATTAAGATTCCTTAATGTATATGCTCCATACTGCAATTAAAAGGTTTTATGGGACAATATCTTCTCTTTGAATTTGATGAATAACAACTCTTTTATTGTGGCAGGTGACTTTAAATTCATCTTGTCAATGGCTGAAGTTTGGGTAGTTGGAAAGGCGGAAGATCCACTCGCTGAATACTTTAATTAAAAATTTGATCTTTACAACTAGGTGGACGTGGTTCCTAATGTGTTGTCGTCTACCTTGACTAACGGGCGTTGTGGGGATGCGGGTCGCTTAAAATTCATCTTGTCAATGGATGAAGTTTGGGGAGCTGGAAAGGCGGAAGATCCACTCGCTGAATACTTTAATTAAAAATTTGATGTTTACAACTTGGTGAACGTGGTTCCTAATGTGTTGTCGACTACTTTGACTAACGGGCATTGTGGGGATGCGGGTCTCGCGAAAAGGCTCGATAGGTTCTTCATCTCCGAATATCTATGTGAGGACTTTGGTAAATATAGATCTTGGTCATACACAGTGGGTTTATCGAACCACAAGGACGTCATCCTCCAAATTGACTTTGAAAAGAGAACAGGTTCAATTTCCCTTCAAATTCAACCCTGTGTGGTTAGAAGATCCGTCTTTTTGCACTTTTATCAAGGAGAGATGGGGTGAGATGTCACAAATCTCCTATTTGTGGCTTTTGAAAGGTCCGATCTCCAAGCGATATAAGTTAAGAAAAGGAGGTTCAGATTTGGGAGAAGAAAAGGTTAGCTGAAATCAAGAAGACGCTTGCTGAAACTGAGGAATATATCCAATCTTTATCCATGTTGATGGATGAGCACTTTTTTTCCGGAGAGAGGAGAGATTGTCTGATCGATCTGGGGACCAAGCGTGGGCATATCCTCCATCAAATGGAGGAAACTATCCACCAAAAAAGTCGGGCAGTCTGGCTGCTAGCAGGTGATAACAATTCAAAATTTTTTCACAGACATGCGAATCAGAGAAGATTGACAAATGCAGTGTGGGAAATAAATAAGGAATCTGAGGAGGTTTGTGCTGTGACCAAAATTCAATCAGAGTTGAGGCTATTGATTTCTTTAAAAATATATATACTCAAGAAAGAGGTGTTAACTTGGATAGTTAATTAAGCAGGGTAAAAAATATTCCAAGCATGTTTGTAGACGTTGATTGTCAGGCCATTGGAAAACCGGTTACGTTGGAAGAAGTCAAATCTACTCTCAAGTTGTTCGCCAAGGATAAGAGCCCTGGCCCTGACGGCTGGACAAAGGAATTTTTTGGGATTTTTTTGATCTACTCAGTCAAGAGATTACGGATGCTATTGACGAATAGATGATCGGGAAAGGTAATTGAGACACTCAATTCTACCTTCTTGACTATGATCCCTAAAAAAATCACCCTGTAAACTTTGGGGACTAAAGTCCCATATCACTCTGCAATCTTCTATATAAAATCATGACTAAAATTCTGGCTGATAGATTGAAGCCTTGTCTGAGTAAAGCCATTTCTGAAGAGCAATTTTCCTTCCTATCAGGTAGATAGATCACGGATGCGGTGGGGATCGTCCAAGAATGTCTTCACTCAGCGAAGAGCCACAGTCAAAGTGCACTCTTCCTCAAATTAGACCTTAAAAAATCCTTCGATAGACTGGACTAGTCGTACCTTAGGCTCATTCTTATTCAAATTAGATTGTCTGCCAATATCGTAGAATGGATCATGGCCTGTATTACTTCCGCACGTTTTGTGGTTTTGATCAATGGAGCTCTGCCTGATTACTTTACTGGCAGTAGGGGCATTAGACATGGGTGCCCGTTGTTCCCCCATCTGTTTATTCTTGCGATGGAGGGGCTTAGTCTTCTCATTTGGCATGCAAAAGCACAAAAAGGTTTCATCGCGATCAAGATAGCAAGGAAGTCTACCTTTCACACCTTCTCTTTGTAGATGATGTCTTCATCACGAGCAGAGGATCATTGAATGAATGGTCCATCCTTCATGATATTCTACAGTTATTTTGCAAGGTGTCAGGTTTGGCTGTTAGTCAGAACAAATCTACTATTTATTATCTCAACAGAGATATTTTGTCAAAAGATCAGATCTCCTTGTTAATCTTTTTCACTATCAATCTGTAAAGCTGGAAGAGGGGTTCAACTATCTAGGCTTCCATATGAAACCGGATGGATACAACAAAAAGGACTGGGAATGGTTGCTTAAAAGGTTTCAAAGAAAAAACAGTAATTGGACCTTCTGGCATCTCTCTTTGGGCAGAAGACCTGTCTTGATCTTGTCGGTGCTGCAAGGAATACCAGTCTATTGGTTTTCATTATTCAAGATCCATTGCTAGATTATCGATAGTATGAGAAATTTGATGTTCCACTTCGTGTGAACGAGGAATTTGGAAGCTAAAATGAGTCATTTGGAAGCACGGCAGTGTCTTTCTAAGCCTCGTGGATTAGGAGGTTGGAGCATTAAACACTTAGAAAAATTTAATCTCTCCCTTTGTGCTAAATCGCTGTGGCGTTGTTTGTTCTGTTCTGGGCTATGGAGAAAGCTGATTAAAGCCAAATATTTAAAAGGATTGGATTCAGTTTATTGGTTAAGGGGAACTATTTCTCAGAAGTCTACTAGATTGGTCGTTTGGAGAAGCTTTGCTCACTGTCTACCGCTGACCTTGAAAGATATTTGTTGGAAAGTTGGGAGGGGAGTTCGAATCTTCCTGGGCATAGATCCTATTTGTGGCCTCGGTGGTGATTATGCTTTGAAGAAGGAACTTATTAAAGCTCTCCACCAAAGGAATTTATTTGTCCTGAAACACGTGCAGGAAAACCTTGGTATCTCCTATTGGTCACATTCCTCCTTGTTGGGACTATCTGGTGAGCTGGCATCGGACTAGGACAGGTATGTCTACTTTCTCAAGGCAACATTATGTTGGGATCTGATGCTGATAAATTGATCTGGGCTTATAATTCCGTGGATGGCTCGGTGTCTGCCTCTTTGGCTTATAGATCCCTTTTCACTGATGAACACTCAAATAGAGCTGAATGGTGGACCAATTTGCTATGGAAAAGCCATCTTCCTCTTAAGATAAAACTGTTCGTCTGGTTGTGCTTGAATAATAAAGTTTTATCCTCGGATAATCTACATAAAAGAGGTTACATTGGACCGGGTAGATGCATTTCATGTTGCTCTGATCTAGATACTATCTCACATCTCTTGGGAAGTTGTAATTTTTTTAAAGAGATCTGGGCTCGACTTATGAACCATTTCTAGCTCAACTATAGATGGGATTGTGTCTACCTTGAGGAGAATTTGAGAGGCTGGTTCAGGAGAAGATTCGAAGATAAAAAAACTTCCTTTTATTGTTCTCTGGGAAGTATGGAAGGCCAGAAATAGGGCCACTTTTGATATGCAAAATCTGTCGATTGAAGTCATTCTCCAGAGGATTATCTCATCCATTGCTGACTGGATCAACCTATGGATAAAAGGCTCTCTGAAGGTAAAGTGTTTTCCTACTCTTCCTTTTAATTATCCTGTTGGATTCTTCGATGGAGCAACCTCTAAGGGTCTTTGTGCAGCAGGATTGTTTATTAAGTTGGGAAGGGATACTACTCTTAAGGGTTGGTTTAAAACCGGAGTTGGTTCCAATATTAGGGTAGAATTCGTGGCATTATGGGGATTGCTATATCTAGCCAGAAGTTGGGGCCTGTCGGCTCTCCAAGTACTTGGGGACTCACACGTAGTGGTTAACTGGGCCTCCGGCAATGCACAGCTTCGTTCTCTAATGTTGCTTCATTGACTGGAAAATACAAAGTTTTTAGTGGATCACTTCTCATTCCAGCACATTTCCAGAATTTATAATGGGGTTGTTGATACTCTTTCAAAGAGGAATTTAGGCCCGCTTGACGGATCTATTTTTTATAATGTCATCTTTTGAGGGAAGATCCTCAGATCTGGGAAGTTGAAAGTTTTTCAAAGTTTTTTATGGTGACTGTTCTGGTTAAAATTGTTTTTTGTCTTTTTACCCTGTAGCCATATTTTTGGTGAATGATAGATTTACTGTCTTTTTAAGTCAAGTTGGAGTGTTGGCGACTTTATTGAACCAGATCTAACTGATCAGATCCGGCAATTTCAGACACTCTGTTGGTTGATATTGATCGGATTTCCCATTTGTGCTTATTGCGCCGAGAGGCGCTCTACAGCCCAGTATGGGGGAGATCTTGTAACGTTACGTAACGTTACATAGATGTCGGCTATAAAAAACAAAACTTTTAATTATCTTCCAAAATAAATGTCGGCCACAAAAACAATCTAATATGGGTGAGATGTTGTAATGTTCCTACCTAACAAAATAATAAAAATTAAATAAATAATTTAATTATCTGCCATAAAAAAATGTCCGTGAGAAAAACAACACAATATAGGGGAGATGTTGTAATGTTTCTACTTAACAAAATAATAAAAGATAATAAAAATAAAAAATTGAATTATCCTCAAAAAAATGTTGGTCATGCACATGGTTTTAAAACCATGTGCAAGGCCTCTTAAAAACCCATGGTTTTATTGTACATGGTTTAGGAGGGCCTTACAAATGGTTTTAAAGCCATGTGCAAGGCCTCCTAAACAACCCATGGTTTTGTTGTACATGGTTTAGGAGGTAGTTGCAAATGGTTTTAATACCACGTGCAAGGCCTCATGGTTTTAAAATTATGTATGGGGGAGATGTTTTAAAGTTTTTTCTTAACAAAATAAAAAATATTATATGCAGCAATAAATAGTATTAAATATTAATAATAAAAATATTATTTGTGGACCTTAAATAAAAAATGTGTTTTTTGGTCTCAATCACATTAAAGCTTATAGTTGAGTGCAATACTTAAGAAGAGGTCTACACCTCCAAAGATTTAATCCCTCTCGGCGCTTGATAGAGCCTAAGATTTGGATCTTTGTCATATGCAACGTATTCTCTGGAGTGTTATGCAATTACAGTTCTCAACTAATGGGATTGTTTAAGAAATGGTAGGATTGGGACTTATTGAACCTGGCCGGCTGCATACTCTATTGATACATTTTCTTGATAGGTTGTTGAAGGCTGAAGACTCAGCATTGTTGATTCTGTAATGGTGATATGGTTTTTGATAATAAAAAAAAACTTTTTTTTCGTGCTGAAAAAAAAATCCAAGAACCTTGTCTCCACGTGCTTGAAAAATAATTATAAGTCCCACATATGTACAACCTTCGTCTTAGAAAATACCATGGAAATTGGATGATAATTACTTCAGCAAAGGCAATGACGATAAGTTTCTCATTCATTTTGATACTAAATTCATTTTAGTAGGATTGATACTTAAAGAAATTTGACCTATTGTTTAATAAAATAGGATTTAAGATGAAAAATTGATCTTTTGATTTTTCTACTTGTTTAATAAAATAGGATTTAAAATAAATATTTGACCTTGATTTTTGTGGTTACTTAATAAAATAGGATTTAAGATGAGTCTTAATTGTTTTTTTAAATACAATAGGATTTAAGGTTTAAGTTTAAGGATTTAAGATGAGTCTTACTTAAGTGTAAGGTTTAATATTCAAAGAAATTTAATCTTTTGGTTTTTTAGATGTTTAATAATATAAAATTTAAAATAGTTTTCACTTAATTTTATTTTTTTTAACTTTTATATAAAATTAATTAAATTTAATTTTTAATATTTAATTTATAAAAATATTGCAAAATCTAACACATTAAATTTTTTTTTTAATAAAATTTACATGTTATTCTTATGTGAGAAGATCTTCTACATTTTGAACTCTAAAACACCTTATTACTCTTGTTACACTAAACAATTTGAATCAACCATACACTCATATGTATGTTATAATCTATAATTCATGTGAATTGTAGAGGATCGCATATATGAGTTTTAGTTTTTTCAGCATGCCTTGACAATTTTAAAACAAATGGAGCTTCAAGTCACCTTTGACTATATTAGAATCTGATATTTTTTATTTTGCAAAATCAGAATTTAACTATGTTTTAATCGGGTTTTTTATAGTAAAAACTGATTCAACATTTTTATAAACCCTTTAAGTACCCAAATTTCTAAAACTTAATAATTCTAACTTGGATTTTGAAAAATTATGACTAAATTTTTTCAAAATCCTGTTGAAAAAATCCGTCTATACCAACTCAAATCAAATAGTCGAATTTTTAAATTACACACTTCTAAAATAAAATTTGGAAAACCTTAGGCATGGTCTTTGGCTGAAGTGTATAAGGATGGTCGTAGCCATGGTCTTCGGTTGAGTTGTAGCATATGGTCTTTGGCTTAGATGTAGTGGTTTTGGAGTTTGACATCATTTGACGTGAAGAGTGGATAAAACTTCACAATTAGTTTGATAAAACTTTAAACATAATAACAAAAGTTTTAGATATATTAATGGATCTTTACTTTAGACGCTGTATTTATAAGTAAGCTAATTAGCTCATTAGGTACCGATGTGAACTAGATACCTCGACGAGTCCAATCGTTTCATCCATGTAGAAACAAAAATATCATGCAAGTCCTTTCCAACACCATACATCATCAAGTTAGAAGATTTGGTAATGTGGCCATATATGAAGTACAATATGTTAGAAGATTTGGTAATGTGGTCATATATGAAGTACAAATTTGTAGTTTCACTTGGACACTACCATGCTTCAAGTCCTCTCCGACAACATCATGTTAGGATATTTGGTAATACGGTCATATATGAAGTACAAATTTGTAGCTTCAGTTGGACATTTAGACTTGGTTATAGCATACGATTACAAGTCATGGGTCACTTTCACTCACTATTAAAGAGATGTGGTGTCTTGTATTCTTCACCTCCTAGGCCAGTCACATGTATGACATGTGAGGTCAATGTCCACCTTTCTCCTTAGTAGGTTGTTTCTACATGGACACTTCTTCAAAATAGGAGCTCCCAATTTTGGAAAGAAGCGATTTCCTTCTTCAATCCAACCAAGCACATGTGAGTGAGTGTTTTAGGTTGACTAGGAAATTTATATATATACATTTTTATCAAAATATATATTTATTGATATTATTATTATTATTATGTTGAGATTAAGATAAGTAAATTTGTTATTATATTATGAAGAGTAATTTTTTACCTTATTCGTTGAGGTTTTCCATTATAGAATTGTGTTATTGATTGATGTTATTTTTATGAATATATTTTTTATCAATGTGATTTTTAATTATTAAATGTTAAGATTTTCCATTATAGACGTGTGTTATTGATTGATGTTATTTTTATGAATATATATTTTATCAATGTGATTTTTAATTACTAAGTGTTGTAGGGATATGATATTGGATATTAGTTTTAATTATTAAATAAGGGTTTGGATCCTTGCTAAGGGAGTATAATAGGTACATTTATTTCTTGATTTCTTATTTGATATTTTTAAAATTCAAGTGACAAATAAGAGAGAGGGAATATAATTTATAGTGTTTTTATTTTTTACTTCAATGTGTAGTTATACAGTTTTATAGAACTAAGATGCTTTTAACACTTAGAATTAAAAAAGAAAACACTTTTCTAGTTTATTATATAAAATTACATAAAATAAAAGTATATTAAAAAGAATCAAATAATGTATAATAAGTGTATATTTTCCAATATCCAATTCTATAACATGAATATAAAATTATCATCTATAGATTGTGTTAAAAGAAAACTACATATTTAAATTTAGAAATTTTCCTACAAAGATAATGCTTACCTTTATTGTCGATAACCTCCTCTCTCAATTTTAGGATTTTCTGGCCTTCGCCTCCATTAAAACTCTCTCACATAAGAAGGGCAAGGATATCCAATCTATAGGGACTTGATGGATGTCTCTCCGATACTTAAAGGGACCTTGTGTTAGATTTGTAGAAAATAAGGGTTTCTTCTTAAGATGAGGAATTGGGAATGAATCAAGTCTCTTAATCATTCATGGGTTTCCCAAGCTAATCCTATCCATCCTTGAACATCTTATTTATAGGGAAAAATGTTGATTGAGGTGGTTGAGGATTAACATCTAAGATGTAATAGCGTATGAATTTTGTTTATCCTTATCAAAACACACACACACACAACACTAAACTAATTTTAAAGGCGATCTCATGTTTTTTACTAACACCTAGCAAGCACTCATGAGTTATTTCAAGGAAATGAAAGAGCACCATAAAGAATTGTCCATAATATACCTAGAAAGACCTAAACTTGTAGATTTAGGAGATCATAAGCTTAGTTAGATTCTAGCATCACAAGTAATAAAAATAATATACAACAATTCCCTCTAATGTGTGTGTGTGTGTGTGCATAAATCCAATCTAATTTTAAAGGTGATATAATGTTATTATCTAACAACTAGAAAGTGCTCATATGTTGCTTTAAAAAAAGGCATGAACATAAGGAAGGATTGTCCATAATATATTTATAAAGATCCAAACTTGTAGATTTAGGAGATCATATCAGATTTATCAGAGATCATATACAATAGATGACACCATAATGTTTGAGGGAAGAAGAGAAACTAAATGATGAAATACATTATTAAAAATGGGATGATTTTGGCATGAAAACCAAGGAAGCGTCTAGTATACACCCCCCCTCCCCCCTCTCTCTCTCTCTCTCTCTCTCTCTCTCTCTCTCTCTCCTTTGAGGTAGGCATACAAATACTCAGGAAGAAACACAAATGTAGTTTCGAAAGTATGTACAATGAGGATAGTTGAAGTATATGAACTATAAATTCATGGCACAAATCAATACATAGTGGATCCACATAAAAATAGGTTCATAGCCATGAAAATGTGCATAATGGATCTATGTCTTTGTGTACATGAAGAAAACATTAATAACTTTTAAAAGAAGAATATGGTTCTCCATGGTACTAATGCAATGTAGAGTAGTGGCAATCTAAAAACAATAAGGTAGTGGCACTATGAGGGATACCACCATAACCAAAGGTGTTGAATTAAAATTTACCATGATTTACAAATCTAGAGTGTGCAAATAGATTCCTCACCGTTAAACATGGGAGAAAACATCTAGTCATCAGTATTTTCAATGGATATTTTTATGATATGTGAATTTCCTCATAAATAATCATAATAGGTACCAAGATACTTGGTACATTCTACCATGTGAGAAAATATATGATGGTGTCAAATGCTTGTCAAAACATATTAATTAGGGGCCATTAATGAAATATCACTATTGAGGAAACTTGCCACTTATGATTACAAACCCCAAGGTATTATAGGAGTCTTAAATTCCATTCTTAGATAAAATTGAGATAGATTCAATCTATATGAATGATGGCCATAAGTATTCCTAAATAACTAATAGAAGCTATGATTAAGTGGTTGATGTTGATGTCTCGGATATTAAGCTACTGAGAGAACATATTGCGAAGTAAAAATTTCTAGTGTACAAAATGAAAATAACACAACAGAATGAGTCTCTTATAATAAATCATTAGTGAAAACCACTATCATAGGTGAGATGTGAGAGATAAAGAAATTAAATAAATTAAAATCCACTATACATTATGTAAAACAAATAAATGTAAACCAAACCTTGACATCAACACTTTATAGAAAAGAAAGTAAATATTTTATTAATAAACAAGGGAAAACAAGTCATGTGCAACCTAGTGACAGTAGACTAAAGAAAGTGGAGTACGCAAATAATCCAAGGCACGTTTCTTATTCTCATATTTTACTCTACTCCAAGATCTATATGCTGTAAGGAAAATTCTTATTTGATAGAAAGAAAGGGACACAAATCATGGTTTTCTCTTTACAAGAAACTGAGAAGCATAACCTTTTCTTTTTCATGAGGGGTTTGATTGACGACCTTGGCAATTTTATTTATAGGATATGTTGAGACATCCCTTAGAACTATCTTTAATGTGAATGAACCCCTTGTGTTGAAGAAGAAATTGTATAAGGATGATTATTGGAGACCATATCAAATGATAGTTTTATAAATAACAAATTGCAAAAACAAATTGCAGTGATGATCACATTATCACATTATGCTACTTTGGGAGGCATAAAACATCAATGAGGAAACAAATACACACATACACAAACATACGTATGTATGTATGTGTGTATGTGTATGTATACACACACACATGTGCAGACACATTCATACTATAGCCCATAGGGTGTAGAATAGATAGTGAATGGGTGTGTTGTTAAGGTACCTTTTGTAAGGTCACTGCTTCAATACTTTATGGGTATGGGCCTTACAGTGTGTGTGTGTGTGTGTAATTTTTTTTACACAACATTGCGATTTGTGAGGATTTTGGTGTACAACACATGTGGATTATCGATGATATTCCATGAGTTGATTTCAATGGTAAAACATAGGATTTAACTTGTATTGTGTTAATAATGGTGAGGTCACAGGGTGACATAAATAATGGAAATGAGGCTAATACTACTAAAAGTGATGTGTAAATGTGATGATGGTCATGAAAAAGTGAAGGACCAAAATCAGGTTTCTAACACTTGCTCCCTAAAGGGGAGGGAGAGGGTTAATTTCTTTAGACTCTAAGAACATATTATTTAGTGCCACTATATTCGTTTCACTTAATTATAATCCCTTATATTGTAATACTATAAGACCTAAATCAAAATTAGCGAGTTATAAAATACTATACCTACTTGTTGTTAATTACTAAAGGAGCACATCATATGGCATAAATACGTCACAAGTTTCCATCGCTTCAATATATAATAAAATGGGGCCACTTGAGAGATGAAAAAAACATGTCAAGATAGATAATTTTCCCTTAATGTTTCCATGGAGGAACACCTACAAAATACCAACCAATGGGGTAAGGTATTATATAATATCAAATATAAATGAAGCTGACATTCTCATGCTCATATAGGTGATTGGATATAGTGTGTGATCATGTGTTCATGGGACCAAATCAAATTACATGAAGAATAATTTCCAATGTGTAAGACATCATGATAACTAGGGCTAAGAGGTACAAAATCCAACTACATAAATATCATCAATATCACATATAAAATGAATACATATGAAGTAACAATAACATTTGAAGGGATTTTGAATCATATAAACTAAATCCTTGTTAAATACTATAGGGGCCAAATATCTAGAAGGAGACATAACATGATTGTGTAAAGGATCCAAAGTGATGTGTGAAGGTGACAATAGTTAGTACAAAGGGAAGGAGAAAAATAAAGTTGTTAACAATTGCCCCCAGATGTGTGTGCTCAGAATCACATCATATGAAAAAATATACGACAAGTTTATATATATATATATATATATAATCACTTGAGTGAAGAATCACAAAATGGGTGAGCATAGATAATCCCCCCCAAGCCCCTCAACGGTACCATGGAGTTCCACCTGCAACCTACCAACCAAACTGATACGATGTGTATATAATCTCAAATATAAATAAAGTAGGAATTTTGATTCTCATATAAGTGTCTTAATAATGTATGTGATCACATGGTATCATGAGGCCATATCAAAGTACACAAAGAAGAATTACTAGTTTACAAGACATCATGACAACTAGGGTTAACATGGATCCAATCCAAGTACATAAATGCTATCCATATCACATCTAATTTGAATAAATGGGAAGGAACAAAAACATTCAAAGCGATGTTTAAAAATTAAATCCTTTTTGAATACTAGAGGTATCATATATATAGAAGGATCCATAACATGAGGATATTATCACAAGTGCTTCAATAAGTGTAGACTAGGTCCAAACATATCTAAGAAATGAAATCTCAAACTAGATTAATATTTCCAATGTAGCCTAACATAGAAGGAATAAATGAAACTTGTTCATCCATCGTTAGAGGAAATTTCAACCCAAAATGGGCCTTTTAACTTTAACCCAAATTCCATGTCATTATGCATTAGCCAATCAAATTGCTTTAAAAGTCAAACACTGTATAGGTCTTAAACAATATTTTATTACATAATCCGAAACTAATGGAATTTTTTAATATTATAATTTTCTTGGACAGTGAAATAATCTCTGCCCAAGGTGCCCCAAATTGTCTTGGAAAGCGAAATCCACTATGCACGCCTTCTCCACATATTGGAGAGTTATTAATGAATCAAAACACGTTGACCACATTAATTACATTATTATTTTTTTAATTAGATAGAGGTTTTTTTAATCCATGAATTTGTGGGTTTATTACCTACCACAATATCCACTACACCAACATTTTTTTATAAATATTGAAATTTATAAAATATAAATAAAAAATTATTTGAAAATGGGTTTATTACCTACCACAATATCAACCGCAACTACAATTTTTTATATATATTGAAATATATAAGGATATATATAAAAAACATATTTCAAAATAGATAAACATAATTAGATAAGTTTTTTTTCAACCATGTCCTTATGAGTTATGTTATATAAAAATTTATTAAAAAATATAGAAATATATAAAGATATATATTAGTAATTAAATGTGGTGTTTTTTAAGCCAAAGATAAACATGACCAATATTTTTTTATATATACATAACTATATATAAAAAAATTACTATTAACATATTAAAAAATATATAAGGATATATAAATCTATATTTATAACAACTATGATGATTTAAATAGCAGTTTTAGTAAACCCTACAACTTACTTGTTTTTTAAGTACTCTAATGGTTAACACTAAGTTGTCTATTTATATTTCTATTAGAGTACACATATATGTCGGTGGAGAAATTCTAATTTAAAAATATGGAAATATATAATGGTAAAATTTTTTGACAATAGAAGCCCGCCATTGTTGTGCACATCAAAATTTTGACAGACGCCAGCCAATACTCTGCACATCAAAATTTTGACAGATGCCCGTGAATTCTATTTTTCAGACATCTTCATCACTGATATCACTGATTTCAGAGCATTTTACCTCACCCATAGAGAAATATCTTCATGCTCGATTAAAAGATGAGCACATTCTATGGAGTAATGGGGTTGGGATTGCATGGGCTACATGGGATGAGCATCGGCTGGAAATGATAGAGAGCTAGATCTGAAATAAAACTCACCTAGAGCAAAGAAACATTAAGGGAACATTATCAAAACAACCCAGCAAGTTCTCTGTCCATCTGCGAACATCCAGTGAAGTTTGGTCTTTCTATTCATTTCTCAACTGGATAGATATAATTCATAGGTAAATTCAATACTCAATGATCTTATGTTAAAAATTTGGGCAAAACAGAAGTAAAATTTGGTATCTTCTCTTTTATGTAACAATTTTGTTCCTAAGAGTCTTTATTATCCATTATCTCAGTGTGGTTTTCTCTAACTTACTGACCCTTAGTACTAGGTATTAGTTTTCATCACACAGATTGATGGAGTAATGCTGTAGAAACTATTGAATGTATATTTAATAGAATATCTGACCTCAATCATGACTGAGTTTCATGTAGGTGGCTTTCCATGGCTGATAATAATTATAAATTGTAAACTTCTTCACTCAATGTATGCGCATGATATCCAACACTCATTTACACATATTACTTCATGATAAAGTCACCATTCATCATTAAGATGCCACTAACATTTATAGCAGAAAATTTAGAAGAGAATTGACAGAAATGTGTAAAGTCTGATATAACTCAGTTACAGGATAAAGATTCATAAATTTTCATAACCACTTACATGTATAATGGAGTCAAACACTCACGTGGATATCTGACAATTTGGGGAGCTGTAAAATGGACTGAGATAATGGAAAACGCTTTCTATATTGCATAAACTTTAGATCTAGTCACATTACATGTTTCTCTTGATTCACTGGGCATGTAGATTGAGGAGAAATGTAGAAAACTGCACAACATTAAATAAAAATAACCAATACTCCTGTAGAAACTTGTTTTCTTCCCAATGATCACAACAATGGCTCAGCTGCAAATCCAATATGATACCTCTTCCTCTACGGTGCCCCACACGATTTCTCAACACTGGAACTACCCTTTCTTTCTCCCATGTGATGACAAAGATGCGCCTCCTTGCTGCTAGCATGAGACATAATTGAACTATTGTTCTCTCCCCCTGGTGTGGCCCCTCTCCTGGTTTAGATAAGTTGTAAATGTGTTTTTATTAACAGGGGAACAAGAGCGCCCTCTCCTTGGGTAACCCACTGCTGTAAATATGCTCTTTCTGACTGTTTTTGTGATCCGCTTAGCAAGTTGTGCCCATTCTTGTCAGTTTTTATCTTGGCTGGTTCTTCTGTGGTGCTTCTAAACCTGTTTGTGACCCTTACTATGCAAGCCGTGAGCTAATTTGTTGACTTGATAGATGATTCATGACTTCCTGGAGTTTCCTTGACCATGTCATGATCTCCCTCCTTCCTCTCTTGATTTGTTATTTTTTGGCATCACGCCCTCTAGGGATGCTAGACTCTTGTTGTGGTCTTCCTAAGCCAGGATGTGGACTATTTATAAGACCTCTAGGGATGGACGTGACAGGTCGTTACTGTTTATAATCCCAATAGGACTGGGCATGACTTCTCTAGTATGTCATGACTATTTATTAGCCCTCTAAGGACTTGGTCGTAGACTATGGGAAGCATTAAAGGCTGGGTGTGACCTCTCTAATAGGTTGTGTTTTTTTTTTTCCCTCTAGGGATAAGCTATGACCTCCTATACTACTGCAACAATTTGTTGATTGTCCATATTTGGAGCAGTGGTTAATTGTTGTTATTAGATTGTACGGAGACCCGTTTCTTCTGTTCGAAAATCAACTTAGACCTTGACATGCTTGTATATTACAAACCTGGGTTGTGAATGATTTGTGTAACCTTCTTTGATGACCTAAGCTAGGCTGCAACTTATTTGTATGCCACAGACTTGGGCTATGGCTTATTGGGTGCTTTAGACTCAAGTTATGACATTGTTTGAAGTGGGACAAGACCTCGAATATTGTATGTATAATGTATTCACTCTTGGTGACTGGGATATCTAGTACTATATGTGTCTAACCTAAACCTACAACTCTCTAACCCTCTCTCTCTCTCATTTTATGTCTTATGACAGCTTGTCCTTACAATGATAAGAGCTGATTCAAGATGTATGAGTATAAGGCAGTTCCAAACCAGAGATAACTAGTATTGCTATTATTCTTTAATTATTGTTCATTAGTTTAAATTCATTGTATTATTGTTATTGTTTATGTCATGAACATTGCAATTGGTAAATCATCTCAAGGACCAACTTTAACACAATGACTATTGGAGTGTTAAACTTGAAAGAGATGAAAATTATGTTTTGAATTTATTACATCAGTATTGTTTTTAATTCCATCTTTGCTTGAGTTCTGTCTTATACATGAAATATATAAAATTTTATTTTTTCTTATGTCAAACCCTAAATTTCAACATATAAAACAATAAAACAATAAAACAATAAAATAATCATTCTGATCTAGAAACATATGAAACTATGAACATTAGATGACCAATACATAATATTTTATTTAGAATTGAATATTAAATGTTCAGAAATGTTACATACTATTTATTTGTAATTTGGAAACTTGGTGAATCTAATACATAATACAAAAGACCGTGTACTTTCAACTCACAAAAAACATAAAAAAAATTATTGTTTCCTATACATTTGGGTTTATGGCTTCCTCATTTCTTAATAACCTTGTCTTTTACTTGTCCATTTTTTAGTTGCATTTTTATTTGTACTACTTTGTATTTAGTGTCATATAATCAATGTTACAATCTATGTTCTCAATTCAAAGAGAATCCATGAGGAGTTTTAGATGTAATGTTACATCCAGAGGTTCATACCACTTCTATTTTACATATCTAATTATTATTTTTCTTTTCTGTAAGTTATGGATTTGTAAGTTTTTCTCCGCTATGATGTTTGTTGAACTATTTTACGCTTGTATATATTTAGGTATACAAACTCCAAGTTGTGTTTGTGACTTTCATTGTGTGGAGTTTATCTAAGGTGTGTAGTCTTTCACTTTGAGATATGCATTATTCTATTCACAGGTTTACTATTGGGGATTTAATAATAGTATTAATCACATTGTATTTTGAGACCATGCTCATTCTAGAAACACTACTTATGTCATTATAAAATTTCATTAACACATGCATGAAGGAAAACTTGTATCCAACTTTTACTAGTCTTTTATTATATTGAGTATCCTCTTTATCCAATCTAAATGATTGTTTAGGTGATTTCACTCAAGAGAGAAGGTATCGAGGTTATAAGAGGTCTCCATAGTTGAAGATAAAACTTCTAATAAAATCATTACATACAGGGTATGCATTATTTCAGACTTTGATGAAACTGTAGGACATAAGCACTTGTGGATATCAAAGTAAAGGGTAAAGGGGTATTGTGTTTTAGAAAAAGATAACCAACATTTGTCCATATGTCGATGGTCTCATGATTCATATGGGGCATCAAAACATTAATGTCAATGACCCAAGTTCAAACCCTGGATTATAAGTTAGCTAAGTTTGATGGGTTTCATAACCATAATTAATTCTAAGAGAGAGAGAGAGAGAGAGAGAGAGAGAGAGAGAGAGAGAGAGAGAGAGAGAGAGAGAGAGAGAGAGAAATATAACCAACACACAGAAAAGATAGAACAAAAATATATAAAAAGGCAAGGGAATTCCAAGGATCAAGTAACTTTCCCTTGTCAAACTTGCTACGAAAATAATGTAGTTTTCCAACCAATAAAGATAAGTACATGCAGGGATGAACTTAGCATGGGATCTTTCCCGTTCCACTGTAAATGAGGTAAAAGCATAACATTCAAAGGAAATGATGCAAGTATCTAATAAAATCAATTTGATTCTAAAAAGAAAGAATAATGCTGTTAAAATTTAAAAGATGTGATGAGAAAGTTGTTGAAACATTAAATAAAACTGAGGAGTGTGGAAGCAAAGAAGAATCCTCAAAGAGACAAATTTTGATACAATTCGTGATTTGTAGAGGTTCACAAGGAGATAACACAAATTTTTCAATGGGATGTAAGGACCGATAGAATAGAGTGAGGATGTCTCAGAATATTCTGGAGTTGGGAGGGTACAATAAGCAAGTTGTTAAAGAAAACAACAATATCAAACCCATAACACTCAACCATAGCTTACGAAGTGATGCTCATTGCTTAGTTTATTTTTATAGTACCAAAATGTCTTTGGATTTTTTTATGCATATAAGGATTTTAATATAGAAACACGAATTTAGATGTAAGTGAGGATTTAGGAATAATAATTTAAAAAGAAGGAAACTATGTTACTTAAGAGAATGTGTCTGTTAGTAGTCCATGCCACCTAGAGGGAAACATGTTTGGCCTCATAAATGCTCAAATATCTTCTTTGGTCCTGTTCATGGACTCATACAAGTATTTGATTATGGGTTTATCACCATCAATCAATTGAAGAACCTTTATGAAGTTTCTCACACACTGCATGAAACTTTTGTGCTTCAACCTGAAAGAAAATTTTGTAAACAATTGAAGCAATAGTTTTTCCCTCTTGTTTATTACCAAATGAATTAGTGCCATACCACTGACTAGAAACCAACATCCTTGTCAACCTCAAGTGAAACTTGAGAATGGTTTGGAGAGAAATGAAATTAGCAATTAATTGAGCCATGGTAGGACCTATTTTCTATGAATGTCCCTATGAAGCAATGTGCTAAAGCATGGCTTATAAAGGAATTTAGTCATACTCTTAGTTGGTCCTCTCCCACAAACATTTCAAGCCCAATATAATCATGCAATCCTTTTTTTCATTTTGAAGAATTGGTCCCAATAATTCAACATGATTAACAACATCAATATCAAACTTTACCTTGTAGAATAGACTATTCATGGTAATGTGGAATGGTATGTCACTCCACAAGAGACACCTACTCACAATCCTATCCAATATTTTATTTTCCTTTCTTATAGTATCAAAATGGATGAAAGGTTACACCCTCGGTTATTTTACTAGAACAAAGAACATTGATGTGGTTCCAGAATAGGAATATGACCCGAAGAAGAAAAAGCATTTGAGCCCATGTCACCTCCTATTATCCCCGAGGGACCTATGGGTCTCCTTGATACTCCACCTGTTGCAAGTTCAATCATGAAATATTTAGTTTTTTTAGTGTTCTCCTTTCCAATGTTCATCCTTCTTTTCCTTCTTGTCATGTTCTAATATTCAAGCAATGTTCAGTATGTTCCATAAAGAAAATATCTAGCACTTATTTTGTTGTAGAACTCCTTGTCCCCAAGAGTTGTGCAATATAAGGCACTTAGGTTCTGATTGCATCTCCCTAAACCCTTTATCTAAGAGTTGTGAAAATATGGATTTTATGAGACCTTATACTTAGCTAAGCAGATTTTGTTGAGTAAAGATTGGAATTTATCCTATCTTTTGTTTCTAGTGAATGTCTCCTAAATGGGAATTCTATCATATGATATATCTCTACTACCTTAGATCCAGATGTTCAAGCTTTTATGATTATAGGATTCAATCACGTAATTTCCCTACAATCATATGTCATATTCCTCATTTTTTATCTCCATTCCCTAAATTGATCAAAACATGGGTCACTTCGTTGAAAATATGGATTCAATTTTCTTAGGGATATCCCCTCGAGCTAGCATTCACTAGTACTTAAAAGGAGATGGATTGTGCCTATGACAGGGGACACTTTCCCTAAATGCTCAATCAACCACCTTATGAATGATTTCCCCAAGGGACTATTTCAAGTGATAAAAATGAAAAAGCAATCATTTGTGATGCTCCTATTAACAAGAAGTAAACACACTCAATGCTAATGCATTCTACTTAGTTATATTTAGTGCAATGAGAAATTAGGGAGAGTACAAAGACAAAAGGTGGATAATGCATTGACATAAGATATAGGATCAATTGTACACCTATTCCCAATACAGAATAATAATATATAAAGAATAGAAGGGATCAAGAAATGTAGGGAATCCTTGCGACTCAGAACTGTGGAGACAGTGGTGACGAAGATCGATCTTGCTTATCATTACTAAAGCAATTACAAAGTCGTAACAAACTCCCTATGAATATTGGTAACTGTTAATTGTTGCTAAGTTGAGATGGGTTTATAATTCTATTCTAGGAATCCATTTGGGGTCTGTGGGAGCTGGTATACAACTTCAAGGAATCCATCACCAAGATGGGAAATTTTATCTTGATATCCAAATTAATGAATCAAAAGATACAAAATACTACATATCATCCTGCAGTGCACAAAAGACTACTTCTAGATCTTATGATTGATCTGCAACCCCATATGAACTTATATTCCAAAATATTTGCATCTCTAGACTAAAAACGCTATAACTTTTATATTGTCTCCTTTTTCATCCATCCATAAAGATAAATAAAATAAAACTTGTCACATGTTTCATCCATCCATAAAGGAAAACTATTCTCTATTGTTTAGGGAACATTCATGGAGCAATATATATATGGCAGTTCTCCCACATAGATATATAATATCATTAACAAGATCAACACAATATTCAAGAGAACACCAATACTAAATTTCAGACTTGAATTAAACTCTTCTAGATCAGTTTTAATTCATTAAAACAAGTAATACATGCCTGGGAAATGTTGGCTGTAAATGATAGCTAATGTTTGTTAACATGGACTAGTAGATTATCCCTTGAAGGAGCTATTGCCTTCCAAAAATTCCCATCCAACTGACCAGTGAAGTAGTGGGAACTATATTTATATAATAGCTGAGCTTGACAAGTAAAAGCGCCCTTCCCACTCCACAGATTTCCAGAATTACTCACTAACAGGTTGCTCACAAATTTCTTGAGTGTGTGCAGTGGTCTGTAGATGGAATATGAAGCAAACAACGTGTCCTTGTATTTTGTGGACACTAAAACCCAAAAACTACGAACTCCTACAGTAGTTAAATGTGAAGTAGAGTATATGTTCATTGATAAAATATATGTGAATCTTCTTCCCACTAACCAATAATGACCCCCTGAATATGAAGTTCATTATAAATATGAAGTTTCTTGATAAGATTTTCCTATGGATCCTTTGTACCTTTCTTGTAGTGAAATGGGAACTCGTAGATCTTCAAGAAAGTTGGAAAATATTGTAGTTGAGAATGCAAAGGATGAAATGGATAAGTGGATTACATTACGGGTGTCCATTGGATCTTGGGTTACTTTGCAACCATCAAGGAACCGAATTTGGGCAAAAACGAAGAAGACTAGATAATGTACAATCCCATTGAAAAGGTGTAGTAAGGGCATTTAAGCGGAGCCAACAGGGTGAAAAAGTGGAGAAGGTGCTCATAGCTCATGTATATGAGTGCAAGGACATCCTCAAAGAGTCTGTTTCCAAACAAGACAATTTTCCTCAAATTGGACTAAATTGTAAGAACTCATCATTTTATAAGCATTGAATATTTTTTCTTAATTTTGCATGAGTATTAAAATATGAATGCCCTACATTAGATGGATACTAAATCTATTTTTTTTATGTAGGTTTGTGCATTTCTGATTTTGAAGAATGGTAGCATGTGGAGAGTATTACTAGTACTTTACGTGTTTTCCATTCGCATATAGGAGAGATACTCTATGAGGGAAAGAATTCCATGTCATTGAGGGAAGAAGGGGTATGGTTTTATAAATATGATTACTTTCTTCCAAGGGGTAAAAGGATGGGACAAATTGAAGAATACAAGTTACCCATACTTTGTGAAATTGGCTTACCACATTCTAATCCAACATTAATTGATTGCATATTTTCAAAATTATTTCTTGAAATTGAATCTAGTATGCGGGAGAAGGGTGGTGCATGTGATCATTTTGGTATGCACTTACCATTTTTGGTTTTTGCTGAAGTGTTCAAGGAAGAGGAATCTATTCGAATGACTAAGAAGACTTTTTCTTGCACAAACCCCTCTGACATGTTATTACATAACTTATTTTACCCTGGATGTCACATACCCCAATCTTGTAAAATAATGTTAATTGTTTTAATTAGATTCCTAAGACATTATGTTAAGTTTAATGCTAGGTAGAAAATGATGACTCAACAGAGTCAAAAGAAGTGGAATTCATGTAATTCTGAATATTTTATTTTAATAAATAAAAAGTGGAGACAACAGCTTGGGAGAGCTATTAATAAGAGTGTTACTGGTCAAACTGGTGGAGGAACTAGGTGGAGGGAAAAAGACAAGTGGCAACATCCTCAAACACTTCCTATGTTGCAGGTGGCAACTTCCCTACATTTAGGGTCATGATACTCCAAGAAAGTGGGATCAGAGCAGGTGGCTCAATTAATAACAACTAACCCAAAAAAAAGACCTAGGCAATCTTTTAAAAGTACCCAATGAATAGAGCTAAGGTTGCTCAGATATTTC
This sequence comes from Pseudotsuga menziesii, assembly GCA_001517045.1. Lineage (NCBI taxonomy): Eukaryota > Viridiplantae > Streptophyta > Pinopsida > Pinales > Pinaceae > Pseudotsuga > Pseudotsuga menziesii. Next base: position 277,136 of record LPNX011188173.1, read on the forward strand.
CAGGAGAAGAATCATTCAGGTGGAATGCACTTCAAGGAATTCATTGGGGAAAAAAGGGAAAACTGTAAGGAAGGTGTTTTGAGAGAAAAGATGCAGTAACTTGGTCTGATACAACTTGTTAGCTGAGAGAATTGACTGACAAGTTCACGGTTGGTATTAAGTCTCAAAGACTGGTACTTGATTATTGCTGCACCTAGTTCTAGCCAGGGAGACCAGAGCAAGCTCGGGGGTCCTGAGGAGTCTCTATTTGAGTGCTCTCCAGGAGTTGGTAGGGAGGAACGACCTCCCATTGTTGTTGTCGTCCAAGCTCTAAAAACATGTTCTACTATTTATTAGTTTCTGTTCTATTATCTGTGTATGACTGAATGATGCATTTGCAGTTTATAGTGTATAAACTCACAGAATAGAATATATTAGTTTGTTTAGTAATGAAAATTATGCTTAATGAGAAACAAACCCTACCTGTTTTTTTCCTCATCTGAAGTAATCCAGATCGTACTCCAGTACAGGTAGTGAAATTATTTAAAGAAAGTAGGATGAAAATACATAATAAGATGTTAGTTTTGAATAATAGAATGTTTACTTTTTATCGTTATCAGAAGAAATATCATATGTACACAGAGTAATGTTAAATCTGGACTGAGAATGTTAGATTGTTAGAAACAAAAAAAGAAGCTATATTATTTTACCGACAGTAGTAGGTGATTGGTAGGAAAAACAGTTCTTGATACAGTATTCACTTTCAGTAATGTTATTATTTATTTTGAAGCTAAAAAAAAGAATCTACTGATTAAACTAGAGCAGGGTTGGACTAAATAGAATTGTTTTTTTCAACTCTACAGTTATTTCTTTCCAGTTTTAGGATAATTAACTACTGAATGTTTAGCAACCAAGTTGTGAATAAGAATAGTTAAACTTTGATTTTATTCTACAGAGAAACTAGTTAGTTTCATAATTTACTTAGGGCTGTTAATGTGATTAATTTATCTAGATTCTTTATCTAACTAAACTTGAGCAAGTTCTACAGGTAGGAACTTGTTCCTTTATAATTTAAAAACAAATACTGCATTACATTCTAAACAAAATAAAATAGATAGTTTATATTATTCTTTAATGTTATAAATATTAAATTATAGAATATAGAAGGTACCTCTAAAGGTTATTTTTTATAGAAGTATAATATTATAACAATAAAATAATATCTCATTATATAACTATAATATACAAGGAATAAAAATAATATATAGATAAATTGTAGGGACAATAATACTTGCAGGTAAAATAACATTCAATATCACTATAATAAATAGTAAGTATTACACATTTTACACTTAAAAAGAGGTAACTATTAGTTACACAATTGTATCTCCAAGAGTATTGAAAATTACATAAATCCTAAAAGTTAAACAATATGAATGACATTTATAACCTTATTAGAACAGAGGGAGTTAAAGTAAGTTCTTAAAAAACATTATAAAGTTACCCTGAATAATTTTATAGAATATAAATTAAATATAATAACTTACAGGAATCTAAGTAAAGAACATAGATATGCTCGATTTGCCGAGTGTAAACAATTATATATATAATACAAGTAAAACAAATAAATTTCAGTACTATAATGTAAACAAAAAGATATTTCAAAAAGAGACTATATATACAGCTTTTCATCACAAAGTTAGGGTAAAACCATGCTAGTAGCAAAACGTACAACAAAGATAACAAACTAGAAGAGCCTAATTCAGTTGTGTACTCACGGCCTTAAACAAAATTCACAGAGTGGGACTTTATAGCCTTTCCATCTTTTACATATTTATTTACACAGTAATTGAACAAAACCAAAATTACAGTCACGTCCTAAGCCGGAAAACCCCACTTCAAGTAAGGGTTTCATCATCCACTAAAACAGTGAACCAAATAACAAGGTAAACCCAAAAACCGCATGGGTTTTATAGGCCATGGTGACCAACCCATAAATATCCCATAAGGGATTGGACAAGGTAGAATTGCCATGGGGAGACTAAGGCTTACCATATGCTAGCAGCCGTTCCAGTCTTACTCTGTCTACACAGAAGGCTGAACCAACACCTGCAACCAACGAAGAGATGACAGTGTTAAAACTTGTAGACAAAGTAAACATTCATGTATTAAAATAAAACAAAAAAGTTAATGGAAGGGTTATTAGTGTTGTTACCTAAAATTTTATTGTAATATGACCATCAACAAGGAGAAGAGCAACCACTAGTGCGAGGAGAATGAAACCCTTCATATGCTGCAAGAGAGAAGGAGTTTACTATCACCATAAACAACCAACAGCGACTGAGTATAGGAGCAGCAAGCACATCAAGTAAACATGCTCGGGTCGTCACTTTAAAGCCAAAAGGAAACTATTCTACAATGAAACCCTACGCCCCTGCAACTATGAAACGCAACACCACTACTTGCAGTGCCAGGCCAAGGAGGGAAAAAACCCTTTACAGTCGAAATATTCGGAATGGAGCTAGCTATGAAGGTAAAACCCTGGAGAAAGTATCACAAATCAAAACCCAAGTAACAGACAGTTTCATGACAACACTTCTCTATTAAGCTTTCGGGGCGAGCTTATAAGGAGAACCAGTGAGCAGGGAGACTACTGACAACAAAGGCAAGCGACAAAGCAGATGAGAGCATGGTAGCAGAGTGGCCGAAGGCCCGAAGACAGCGGTGGAATGTCAAGATAGGGTTCGAAATTGCCCTTATAATCATACAACGCTTGGTCACAGTTTTTCCACGTCCCATGCAAATTATTTGCATGCAGTGGGTACAGTTACATAGTCCCAACGAGCCTTGAAAACCAAGAGTATCATTTTTGATTATTGGCAAATCGAAGGTTCCAATATAATCATCGTTCCCTTGGTCAACCTAGCATGCAAGCTACATGGTAAATTACAAATCATTACTATAAACACTTTTCCATAACAATCATCAAAGTCGTGGGGAAAACTAAGAACCTTTGCTTCATAAGTTATGGTATTCATAAAACTTAAGTCGAGTTTAGCCTTATGTACATCATGGCATGGTCTTTTGCATGACCTTTTCTCTATACTATGCAAACATTCTTCATCAAACAATTATAATCATGGTAGTAATAAAGTCTTATAATTTTGTTATAAAGGAAGTTTTAGAATCAATCTATGATAAATATCCTTTGATAACGTTAACCTCATTTTCCTTTGATTATGTAATTATTAAACTATTAAGAATTGCATTTGAACAAGTTAAGTCTTAAAATTAATAAGGAACTTGACATTGATTTCCTTATGATAGGTGAACCATAACTGAATAATACAATCCTAGCAACTTATATGCAGAAGAATTTAATTCAAGAACACTATATTAGTCTAATTTGGAAGTAGTATATAATAAGGAAATAATCCCTTTTAAAACTCCAAGTTTTGAAAGAAGGATTATTAGTATAGAAATCTTTTTAACTTCTGCACTTTACGCTCACATCACAGGTAGTAACCAAAATGTTTTAAGACTTAAATGGTTATGTTCACATTTTTAAGATAGGCTATTTACGTAATAATCTTGTTATATTTATTATACCTGTAAAGGAGGTTAAGATGTGTGCACATGACAATCATGGTAAGTATGAGTAAACATCACAGAGTATGGAACTCAATAAAAATTATAAACTACCACGAGAGGAAAAGAGTAACTATCACTAACACGGATAGGACTGAATCTCACATTCCATGATGTCTTTAAAGAGAATAACGATTTAAAAGTTTTACCTCATAAAGTAGTTGAAATTTAATAGCATTATATTCTTTTACTAAGCTATTAAATTTTTCGACGTACAAATATCTGAATGCTTTTGAGAAGCAGCACCGGAGCTTCTTACCTGTAAGTCTGTAAGAGCAGGGAAACTTTTTGCATTAGCTCAAAGCTAAGTAAGCCCCAAATCACCAAGACAGATCTACCTTGTGGTCGCAAAGAAAAACAAGTTATTAAAACTGAAAAAGAATTATTCCTTAAGACAAACATGATCAAGAAGATAATTCAGTTTACAAAATCAATAACATATAACTAATTGTTTGTTGACTGCGTTAATGAGATTTATTTGTATTTTCAAAATTTTAAATTTTTTCGGAAATTTTGGGGTTTTGACATGTGGTATCAGAGCACAAGGTTCAAACACTAGGCCTTGATGCAGCCCAACTAGCTTTCATAGAACAATAAATTAAAATAAGATGCTAATATATATTTTGTTTTATGTTAAGAACATAAAATTTCCTTTTTCTAAAGTTTAACAGGAAGGTATGGAAAAGCTGGAAGAGTATGCACAGGAGGAGTCTCCAGATACAGAAACAAGAAATTTGCCCAGAGAACCTATGTTAGAAGAGGGGACTGCTAACTCTTCAGAGCTGTTGCAGACTGTAAAGGATTTGAAGACTGAAATGGAATCAGTCAAGAGGGAGAATGAGAGGATTTTGAAGGCTTAGGAAGAATTGAACCAAATTTTAATAGAAAAGTTCCAAAATCAAGGAAGGAGCAGAAGATCAGAATTTGAGGATGTTAGTCATCAAAGAAGATATAAAAAGATGAAGTTGGTGAAAACTGAAATTAGTTCATCATCTGAAGGGTTCGGTGAACGACAAAGTTACCATACTACTAGTGACAGTAGTGAGGCTGATTTGTATGACAGAAAGAAGAAATACAGACCATATGAGAAAATTTCAGGGGAGTTTAAAAAGATAAAGACCCCAAATTTTAATGGAGAGACGGAAAAAGGGGAAGAAGCAGAGTCCTGGTTATCCGGGATGAAGAAGTATTTTCATATATATAATTACTCTAATTAGTTAAAGGAAAGGATGGCAATATATAATCTCTCTGGAAAAGCTGACATATGGTGGCAAGATCTGAAGAGAGTCAAGGGTATCAGAGAAAAAGAAGTTAATTGGAGTACCTTTAAAAGTAATTTCAAGAAGAAATTTTTGTCCGAGCAATATTACGAAGAAAGAGCTAAAGAGTTTTATGAATTGAAGTTAGGTTCAATGACTATGAAGGATTTGAACAGTAAATTCTTAAGCTTGCTTAGGTATGTACCTTACCTAGTAGACGAGAAACCTAAAGTGCAGTGATTTCTCAGTTGTCTACTGTATCATATTAAGGACAAAATTGAGTATGATAACCCGAAGACTATGGAGGAAGCTATGAGGAAGGCTAATTTTTGTTTTGAGCAGAATCGAAAGAAGGAAGGCTTGGCCAATTGGAAGGCTAAGAAAAATAACAACCAGCTCGAGTTTAAGAAGAAGGAATTTGTACCTCATAGGAATTTCAAGAATAATAAGACGAAAAATTATTCTAACAACAAAAATTTCCAGGGAAATAGGAATGGTACTTCCAACAATTCGAATAATTTCAAGGGCAAGGAAGCTGCAAATAACCATGGAAATTTTACCAAGAGTTTTGAACGTAAAGAAACTGTTAAGTGTTGGGAATGTAATGGCTTGCACTATGCTTCGGTTTGTCCAAACCAGAAAAATTCAGTCAGCAATATTCATACTGTGTAGGAGGAGATGACCGTCGGGGAACTAGCGAGGAGCATGCCCAGAATTAATGCAGCTTTGGAGAACCGCCAAGCTGACTATCAGACTTCCATGGTGGAAGTAGAAGGTATGATTAATTAGACCCCTGTAACTATTCTAATTGATCCAGGAGCTAGTCTCAGTTATATTGAACCTCAGATAGTGGAAAGATGTAAGCTGTTTGTTGATAAGTTTGAAAATTCTTAGTTATTTCAATTGGCCACTGAGGCAAAAAGAAAAATAACCTGTTTTGTGAAAGAATGTGCTTTACTTATGGATGAATTTAAAACTACAGTTAAGATTAATGTTTTGCCAGTTGGCTCATATGATTTATTGATTGGCATGGATTGGTTAGAACAACATAAGGTAGTTTTAAATTGTTACGAAAAAACTTTCACGTGCTTAAATAGTGATGAACAACCAATAAAAGTTAAGGGTATTCCTAGAAAAACTATAATAAGGCATATTTCTGCCTTACAACTTAAAAGAGTTGTTAGAAAAGGATGTAAAGCCTATGTAGTAACTATCACAGATGAGGCAAGTAAAATTGAAACAGATAAGTTAAAAATAGAAAATATTCTTGTTTTAAAAGAATTTACTAACGTATTCCCAGAAGAAATTCCAGGATTACCTCCAAGGAGGGAATTGGATTTCACTATTGAGCTGGTATCGGGTGCGGTACCTAGCTCAAAAGCTCCTTATCGGATGAACATTTTAGAACTTAATGAGCTAAAATAACAATTAAAAGAGTTAATTGATAAAAAGTACATTCGACCTAGTGTGTCTCCTTGGGGAGCACCAGTCATCTTTGTTAAAAAGAAAGACGGAACTATGCGACTATGCATAGACTACCGTCAGCTAAACAAGATGACTATTAAAAATAGATATCCGTTGCCCCGCATAGATGATCTGTTTAATCAACTACGTGGAGCCACGGTGTTTTCGAAGATAGATTCGAGGTCAGGATATCATCAAGTAAGAATTAAAGATGAGGATATCTTCAAGACAGCCTTTAGAACAAGGTATGGACTCTACGAGTTTGTCGTAATGCCATTCGGGCTTACTAACGCCCCAACTGTCTTTATGTGTTTAATGAACAATATAATGCATAAATATTTACATAAATTTGTGGTCGTGTTTATTGACGACATCCTAATTTACTCTAAAACGGAAGAAGAACATAAAGAACACCTAAAGATAGTTTTACAAGAGTTGCGAGGGCATCAACTCTTCACGAAGTTTAGCAAGTGTGACTTCTTTAAAGATGAAATTCAGTACTTAGGTCACGTAGTGACTAAGGAAGGTATTTTTGTAGATCTAGAAAAGATTCAGGCAATTGAAGATTGGCTGGTTCCTAAAGATGTAACGGATGTTAGGTCATTCATGGGAATTACTGGTTATTACTGGAGATTCATTGAAGGCTTTTCAAGAATAGCAAATCCGATCACTTCCTTGCAAAATAAAGGCAAGAAATTTGATTGGAACTCAAAATGTGAAGAAAGTTTTAAGAAATTAAAAACCTTATTGACTAGTGCACCTATTCTAAGAATAGCAGACCCTAATAAGGACTTCGTAGTATGCACTGATGCCTGTAATGATGGCTTAGGCGGTCTTCTAACTCAAGACGGGCATGTCATTGCCTATGAGTCTAGAAAGTTAAAAATTCATGAAAAGAATTACGCAACTTATGATCTAGAACATGCGGCTGTTATACACGCCTTAAAAATGTGGTGACATCATTTAATAGGCAGAAAATTTATTTTAATGACTGATAATAAAGGACTGAAATATCTTTTAGATCAGCCTAATTTAAACGCAAGACAAGGAAGGTGGTTAGCCTTCTTGAGTGAATATGATTTCGAAATCCAGCACATAAAGGGTAAGGAAAATAAGGTGGCTGATGCATTAAGCATAAATGCAAAGCTGAACTTTACAGCAGCAATCAACACTTATGCTTCTGATTTAAATGAACATCTTAAAGAAGGGGTAAAACAAGATGAAATTTATCAGAAATTGCAAATTACAGCTAAAGAAGAACCTACAGAAAGCTTAATAAAAGGGTATAGTTTAAATAAAGATGAATTTTTATTATTTAAAGATAAATTGTATGTACCTAATATGCCTAAGGTTAAGTTATTAGTTCTGGACGAAGTCCATAAAACACCATATTCAGGACACCCAGGTTATCAAAAGACTGTAACCATGCTAAGAAAAGAATATTTTTTTGCCAAACATGAAATATGAGGTAGCTGAATACATTGCAAGGTGTTTAGAATGTCAACAGGTGAAAACCGAACACCAACACCCAGTTGGTTTGTTACAACCTTTACCTATTCCTAGCTGGAAATGGGAAGTGATTAGCTTATATTTTATTACTGGACTGCCCAGAAATCAGAATGAAAATGACTCTATTATGGTGGTGGTTGATAAGTTAAGCAAGGCAACACATTTTATTCCTGTTAAAACTACTTACAAGTCTGCCAATATAGTTGATATCTTCTTAAAGCATATTTTTTGGTTACATGGAGTACCGAAGGTTATAATATCAGATAGGGATCCTAAATTCATAGAAAATTTTTGGAAGTCCTTGTTTAAGGGATTAAATACAACATTGAATTTCAGTACCTCCTTCCATCCTCAAACAGATGGGCAAACTGAAAGAGTAAATTAGGTACTAGAGGATTTATTGAGGATGTATGTGAAAGATCAGCCAGGTAAGTGGGAAGACTACTTACATCTAGCAGAGTTCACATATAATAATAACTATCAGTCATTAGCTAAATTTAGTCCATTTGAAATTTTATATGGACGCAAATGCAGCACTCCTATCTCTTGGAATAATCGAGTAGATAGATTAGTGTTAGGACCAGAATTGTTGAAAGAAATGGAAGAGATTGTGAAGCAAGTGCAGGGAAATTTGAAGGTGGCACAGGATCGGCAAAAAAGTCAAGCAGACTTGAAAATAACTCCCAAGGAGTTCCAGGCAGGTGAACATGTGTTCATCAAGGTAAGGCCAAAGAAAATCTCTCTAAGACTGGGGAGTTGTGCAAAGTTAGCACCACATTACTATGGTCCATTTGAAATTTTATCTAGAATTGGTCAAGTTGCTTACTAGCTAGTATTACCACCTAATTTGAAAGTACATAATGTTTTTCATATCTCTGTTCTGAAAAAGTATGTTCATGATGCTACTCATGTGGTTGATTGGAATGTTGTACAGGTGGAACCAGAAGGAGAAATTCTGGTGGAATCGGACTGTATCCTCGGGAGGAGAGAAATTACACTGTGGAACCGCACCATTGGACAGGTGAAGGTGCAATGGAAGCACCTTAGTCCTGAAGAGGCCACTTGGGAACTAGAAAGTAAGATGCGGGAAGCATACCCGAATCTGTTCCAGGGGACTGTAGAGGATGAACAATAAGTAACATCGAGGACGATGTTACATTTTAAGGGGGTGTGTATGCCACATACCCCAATTTTGTAAAATAATGTTAATTGTTTTAATTAGATTCCTAAGACATTATGTTAAGTTTAATGCTAAGTAGAAACTAATGACTTAGAAGAGTCAAAAGAAGTGGAATGTAATTCTGAATATTTTATTTTAATAAATAAAAAGTGGAGACAACAACTTGGGAGAGTTGTTAATAAGAGTGTTACTGGTCAAACTGGTGGAGGAACTAGGTGGAGGGCAAAAGACAAGTGGCAACATTCTCAAACACTTCCTATGTTGCAGGTGGCAACTTCCCTACATTTGGGGTCATGATCCCCCAATAAAGTGGGATCAGAGAAAGTGGCTCAATTAATGACAACTAACCCAAAAAAAAGACCTAGGCAATCTTTTAAAAGTACCCAATGAATAGAGCTAAGGCTGCTCAGATATTTCCAGGAGAAGAATCATTTAGGTGGAATGCACTTCAAGGAATTCATTGGTGAAAAAAGAGAAAACTGTAAGGAAGGTGTTTTGAGAGAAAAGCTGCAGTAACTTGGTCTGATACAACTTGTTAGCTGAGAGAATTGACTGACAAGTTCAGGTTTGGTATTAAGTCTCAAATACTGGTACTTGATTATTGCTGCACCTAGTTCCAGCCGGGGAGACCAGAGAAAGCTTGAGGGTCCTGAGGAGTCGTTGTTTGAGTGCTCTCCAGGAGTTGGTAGGGAGGAACGGCCTCCCGTTGCTGTTGTCGTCCAAGCTCTAAGAACATGTTCTACTATTTATTAGTTTCTGTTCTATTATTTGTGTATGAATGAAGGATACATTTTCATTTTATAGTGTATAAACTCACAGAATATAATATCTTAGTTTGTTTAGTAAAGAAAATTATGCTTAATGAGAAACAAACCCTACCTGTGTTTTTCCTCATCTGGAGTAATCCAGATCGTACTCCAGCACAGGTAGTGAAATTATTTAAAGAAAGTAGGATGCAAATACAGAATAAGATGTTAGTTTTGAATAATAGAATGTTTACTTTTTATCGTTATCAGAAGAAATATCATATGTACACAAAGTAATGTTAAATCTGGACTGAGAATGTTAGATTGTTAGAAACAGAAAAAGAAGCTATATTATTTTACAGACAGTAGTAGGTGATTAGTAGGAAAAATAGTTCTTCATACAGTATTCACTTTCAGTAATGTTATTATTTATTTTGAAGCTAAAAGAAAAGAATCTACTGATTAAACTAGAGCAGGGTTGGACTAAATAGAATTGTTTTTTCAACTCTATCGTTATTTCTTTCTAGTTTTAGGATAATTAACTACTGAATGTTTAGCAACCAAGCTATGAATAAGAATAGCTAAACTTTGATTTTATTCTACAGAGAAACTAGTTAGTTTCATAATTTACTTACAATTGTTAATGTGATTAATTTATCTAGATTCTTTATCTAACTAAACTTGAGGAAGTTCTACAGGTAGGAACTTGTTCCTTTATAATTTAAAAACAAATACTGCATTACATTCTAAAGAAAATAAAATAGACAGTTTATATTATTCTTTAATGTTATAAATATTAAATTATAGAATATAGAAGGTACCTCTAAAGGTTATTTTGTATAGAAGTATAATATTATAACAATAAAATAATATCTCATTATATAACTATAATAGACAAAGAATAAAAATAATATATGGATAAATTGTAGGAACAATAATACTTGCAGGTAAAATAACATTCAATATCAGTATAATAAATAGTAAGTATTCCACTTTTTACACTTAAAAAGAGGTAACTATTAGTTACACAAATGTATCTGCAAGAATATTGAAAATTACATAAATCCTAAAAGTTAAACAATATGAACGACATTTATAACCTTATTAGAACAGAGGGAGTTAAAGTAAGTTCTTAAAAAACATTATACAGTTACCCTGAATAATTTTACAGAATATAAATTAAATATAATAACTTACAGGAATCTAAGTAAAGAACATAGATATGCTTGATTTGCCGAGCGTAAACAATTATATATATAATGCAAGTAAAACAAATAAATTTCAGTACTATAATGTAAACAAAAAGATATTTCAAAAAGAGACTGTATATACAACTTTTCATCACAAAGTTAGGGTAAAACCCTGCTAGTAGCAAAATGTACAACAGAGATAAAAAAATGGAAGAGCCTAATTCAGTTGTGTACTCACGGCCTCAAACAAAATTCACAGAGTGAGACTTTACAGCCTTTCCATCTTTTACATATTTATTTACACAATAACTGAACAAAACCAAAATTACAGTCATGGCATAAGCCAAAAAACCCCGCTTCAAGCAAGGGTTTCATCATCCATTAAAACAACGAACCAAATAACCAGGTAAACCCAAAAACCAGACGGGTTTTACAGGCCATGGTGACCAACCCATAAATATCCCATAAGGGATTGGACAAGGTAGAAATGCCATGGAGATTCCAAGTCTTACCGTAAGCTAGCAGCCATTCCAGTCTTACTCTGGCTACACAGAAGGCCGAACCAACACCTCCAACCAACGAAGAGACGATACTGTTAAAACTTGTATCCAAAGTAAACATTCATGTATTAAAATAAAACTGAAAATTTAATGGAAGGGTTATTAGCGCTGTTACCTAAAATTTTACTGTAACACGACCATCAACAAGAAGAAGAGCAACCACCAGCACGAGGAGAATGAAACCATTCATCTGCTGCAAGAGAGGAGGAGTTTACTATCACCATAAACAACCAACACCGATTGAATATAGGAGCAACAAGCACAGCAAGTAAACATGCTCATGTCGTCACTTTAAATCCAAAAGGAAACTATTCTACAGTGAAACCCTATGCCCCAACAACTCTGAGACACAATACCACTACTCGCAGTGGTAGGCCAAGGAGGGAGAAAACCCTTTACAGTTGAAAGATTCGGAATGGAGCTAGCTACGAAGGTAAAACCCTGGAGAAAGTATCACAAATCGAAACCAAAGTAACAGAAAGTTTTGTGATAGTACTTCTCTGTTAAGCTTTCGGGGCGAGCTTATAAGGAGAACCAGTGAGCAGGGAGACTACTGACAACAAAGGCAAGCGACAGAGCAGACGAGAGCATGGTAGCAGAGTGGCCGAAGGCCTGAAGACGATGGTGGAATGTCAAGCTAGGGTTCGAAATTGCCCTTATAATCATACAATGCTTGGCCACAGTGTTGCCACGTCCCATGCAAATTATTTGCATGCAATGGGTACAGTTACATAGTCCCAACGAGCCTTGAAAACCAAGAGTCACATTTCCGATTATTGGCAAATCGAAGGTTCCAATATAATCATCGTTCCCTTGGTCAACCTAGCATGCAACATACATGGTAAATTACAAATCATTACTATAAACACTTTTCCATAACAATCATCAAAGCCATGGGGAAAACTACAACCCTTTGCTTCATAAGTTATGGTATTCATAAAACTTAAGTCGATTTTAGCCTTATGTACATCATGGCATGGTCTTTTGCATGACCTTTTCTCTATACTATGCAAACATTCTTTATCAAACAATTATAATCATGGTAGTAATAAAGTCTTTTAATTTTGTTATAAAGGAAGTTTTAGAATCAATATATGATAAATATGCTTTGATAACGTTAACCTCATTTGCCTTTGATTATGTAATTATTAAACTATTAAGAATTGCATTTGAACAAGTTAAGTCTTAATATTGATAAGGGGCTTGACATTGATTTCCTTATGATATGTGAACCATAACTGAATAATACAATCCTAACAACTTATATGTAGAAGAATTTAATTCAAGAACACTATATTAGTGTAATTTGGAAGTAGTATATAATAAGGAAATAATCCCTTTTAAAACTCCAAGTTTTGAAAGAAGGATTATTAGTATAGAAATCTTTTTAACTTCTGCACTTTACGCTCACATCACAGGGAGTAACCAAAATGTTTTAAGACTTAAAGGGTTATGTTCACATTTTTAAGATAGGCTATTTACGTAATAATCCTATTATATTTATTCTACCTATAAAGGAGGTTAAGATGTGTGCACATGACAATCATGGTAAGTATGAGTAAACATCACAGAGTATGGAACTCAATAAAAATTATAAACTACCACGAGAGGAAAAGAGTAACTGACGCTAACACGAATAGGAATGAATCTCACATTCCATGATGTCTTTAAAGAGAATAACGATTTAAAAGTTTTACCTCATAAAGCAGTTGAAATTGAAAAGCATTATATTCTTTTACTGAGCTATTAAATTTTGCGCTGTACAAATATCTGAATGCTTTTGACAAGCAGCACCGGATATTCTTACCTGTAAGTCTATAAGAGCAGGTAAACTTTCTGCATTAGCTCAAAGCTAAGTAAACCCCAGATCACCAAGACAGATCTACCTTGTGGTCGCAAAGAAAAACAAGTTATTAAAACTGAAAAAGAATTATTCCTTAAGACAAACATGATCAAGTAGATAATTCAATTCACAAAATCAGTAACACATAACTAATTAAAAACAATTAGTTGACTCCGTTAATGAGATTTATTTGTATTTTCAAAATTTTAATTTTTTTCGAAAATTTTGGGGTTTTGACACTGGATGGAATACAAGATTACATCTTGTGAATAGAGAGCAATTAAAATATGTGCTGAGTGGAGAGACACTTCGTTTTAGGTAATGTATTCAATTTTTATTTTTCCTTTTATTTGATTTTCACAAGGTTTGACATCACTTTCTAACTAGTTTTTCATCCTTTTTAATTTGTAGATATTCAATACTGAGACAAAATCTCTATGTTTCTTTTAAGTTTCGACGTTTTAGGCATATAAGGGATAACAACAATTGGATTTGGATACCAATAGAGCAAGACAATGATGATAGAACCCATTCTCCTCTAATATCCATTGATATTTTTAAGGATGGTGCATATTTCAAAACATTGTCCATGGAAGAAAACTTGAATTTTTTTGAAGTTAGAAGAGAACTTGAATTTCAAGAGGAATGAAGCCCCGAGGAAGACTTCTATTTTATTCACAATGGAAAAAGGGTGAGAAATTTATAGTTTATGTATGTTTATTCATATTCTAAACATGTTTCTTACTTACATTTTAATGATTTCCTTTGGACAGATTGGTAAAAGATGAGAGAAGGGCATCATGCGCAAAAGTTGCACTTATCCCCATACATTAGAAATTCGAGGGACATGACACAAGGTGAGTCCTCGACAACCATACGTTAAGAAACTCTTGTAATCTTAGTTGTGATATCTATATTTTAGAACTAATTTTGAAATTTCCTACTTATTTCTTTTGGCAAGATAAGGTATGATTTTGTTCATTTAGCTTTTTTCACATCATTTGTATTAATTTTTATTTATTACTACATTTTTAGGCCAATATTTCATGAGATTCAAGCATTTTAACTCAATATATTTTCACCACATGTACAGGAAAATAAATGGATAAGGGGATGGACTTTCAAAGGCTCGTCTACAGCTAGAGAATGGAATGTGGCATATGCCAGACCTCAAGGATAGCCAATATTCTGAATATTTTTGTCCCACCTTTTTTGAGCTTATTCTAGATGGAGGAGTATATAGTGATGTTGACGCATCAGAGATTTAGGAGGGTTACTGGTTTATTTTGATTATCTGGATGGCAAATTGTTAAAACCTTTTTTATTATCTAATTTTAGAACTCTTAGTGTTGTTCAGAGAAAGGTTTTTTGCTCCCTTGTGCAAGCCAACATTTGTAATGTTCTATATGATCAAGAATATGCTGAAAAAGAAGTTGGTGTTTACCTCTCTTTTTTTAACATGACATAAATTCTTAACTGCATATACGAAATGTACTTTCTATCTTAATATGAATAAAAATTCGATTTTTTCCAATGAAAAAACATGTGAGTCAACTCCAAGTTATCTAACTGTTTCCCATCAGTGACTTGAATATAAAAGTATGGTATTGATGGATTTCAGTATGCTTTGGATGAATATTGGCTTTATTCAATAACCTAATGCTTCTCATGTTTTTGCCTTTTTTGTTCTTGTATAATTTTTTTGACTGAATAGAACCAATAGTTCTTCATTATTTGGTGTGCAGTAGCATCTCCTGATCCATGTTCAGTTTCGTACTATCCATAGAAGTTATGAAGCAATGGAAAATGTCCCACAAGCTACATTTTGAATAGTGCATATTATGCAAGTGGCCCTTAATCTAGATGGAAAGTTGCATTGCCTTGAGATCCTTGATTTATGTTCCTTTGATCCTTTTCTGCTAGGTTTAGTGATTCGTGAAAACTAGTATAATTTATTTTGGTTATTTATTGTCAAGGATTGTCACTTTAGACTATTTTTTGTTTTTTTGGCCAAGTCCTTCAACTGAAAACAAAAAAGAAAGGGATGAAATGGATTATATCAATTTTCATGAATGTCTAAGTATTTAGGCCATTTTGAAATAAATAGTAGGGGACTTTCAAATCGTACGACACATTTTAATCCATCCTAGAGAATCATTTTCATTAAAACCACTACAAAATGTAGCAAATGCTTAGATGAAAGATCCTTGTCAACTAAGATCAGTGATTCCTAGAAACTGATATACTTTATTCCAATCATTTGTCTGCACTTTGCATTTACCCCACACATTTTTTTGAAGCATGCCAAACCATGAGATAGAGTAAATGAAAAGAAAAATTCATTTTCTATTGTTTTTTATTGACTGCAAATATTGCAGAAGTTGCATAGTTGGAAGGCCATTGTCTCTATATATATGTACCTTCAAGAGCATGTATGTTCTTGCATTTTAGACCAAGGTATCCAAATTAAGTGTTGCAAGTGATGGTTCATGGAATCTTATTGAAATATTGGATACTTGATTTTCATGTTGTTTCATTGCAGAATAAGTGGTTCTTGCTAATGTGATTCTTTAGAGAAATGTCTTCAAATTTGGTTTGTTTGAGGTTGCAAGAAAATCCAGGTGTATAGTACAAGCTTGACCAAACCTAGGAATAAATAGAATTATTTGTGCTTTGTAAGCATATGGATGGTATATGACATTTTGACGTCTCTTGTATTATGTTTTTTTCCTTGTATGAAATGTTAACATAATATCTATCATGCTAATTTTTTATAAATTATGTGACCAAAATAGTGGTACAGAGGCTTTATGCTAAATTATAGACACCAATTATCATTGATTCTGCTTGGACCAAGTGGTTTGGAACATTGGCCTTTTGAATAGCATGGATGGAAGTACATAGTCTTTGTACATGGTCCTTCATGGAAAATATGGATTGTTGCACCTTGATTATATATTTGCATTTATATCTTGACTATAAGACTTTGTTTTCTTGCTGGATGTATTGGTAGATGTCCACTTTACTTCAATTTTGTTGTACATGGATTTCAAAGGCTTTCTGATTAGCTCAGATAGTAAGTTTAAAAATTTCAATGGCCTTTAAAATATTTTTCTAACCCCATCTATATCTAAGACTAGGGTTCCAAATACATTTAAGGTAAAAGAAAGGCATAAAAAAGATGTTGTTTTTGATCATCTATGAAATCTTAAAGTCTAAACCTTGCTGGTTTAATACAAGAATTGAACTTGAACTTGAAAGGAAAACCTTTCCCATCAATAGAGATTCTCAGGACAGATGCCCATTGTGTGTGAGGTCAACTGTAGAAAGGTTCTTATTAGTAAAACAATGTCATTATCTGCTCGTTTCAGTGCTGCAAATGAAATGACATATTTAAATTACTATGATTTATTATTGTATCATCCAAATCACAATAGTGATTTCTTAGGTTCTATAATATAATTCACACATGGTAACTGAGTGACATGTGGAAGAAAGTGGTCTGAGTTTTATGGATATTCTATTGATGCCATGGAGCAAATGAGGGTTCAGCACTTTAATTTACAACAGTTTTATGAAATGTGATATTTTACAACAGTTTTTATTAAATGTTATAATGGAGATTCAACACCATGCAGTTCATGGGCTGTTTTGGCAGCCATGTGCTATCTAGTTTTAATTGTTGTTTGCAATCACTGTTATATAATTATAGGCAATCTATAACAAGCTAATCTCTTCCAATTTCTACTACTAGTTGCAAACGTTTTGAAGTGAGGCACGTTGTATGAATCTATAGAAGCATTTTTAATACTGTGATTGTTGTCCAGGTACTGCCTCGATTCCCATTTACTATTAAAAAATAATTATAATAGTCTGTATGAACTTAAATGTGTTAAGATGTACAAGTCAGGTGTTGGAGGCGGTAGTAGTTTGACATATGTTCTTGGCCCTTGCCTATTGCAGGAGAATTTTATTTAAAAAAAAGGAAACATGCGGAGAAGTGTTGCAATTCAGTGCCTTTTAACTCGAAAAATGATTTTTGCAGTTTTAATCAGTTCTAAGGAAACTTAAACTCTGGCGAAGAATGACCAATATATGGGATACTTTAAGTCCTATCTATATTTGATTTCTTCAATGCCTTGGATTCCCTATCGATATTTAACAACATTATTCAAATTTAAGTGTACATAACAAAAATTACTGCAAAATAAAAATTGTAAATCTGCAAATGTTAGGATATTCCAGTTACATCATCTGTTTATTTAATAGTTTCCAGTTGTATATGGAATGTGTAAAACAATGTCTAGACTCTAGATTGCATTCTTGATTTTTAGAAGCAGAGTTTTCCAATTGTATCCTTGATTTTAGGGGCAGTTCTTTTTGTATGTTAGTATATTCTTTATAAAAGAAAATAAAACAAGGCGGACAACAATTTGTACCTATAGAAATTTTTTTTTTGGTGGTATGTGGTTCTTGCCTTGGATGTTCTGTTATTTTGAATTTTATTTGCTAATGAATATATATGTGCTGTAGATTCTTCTCCATTTGCTGTAGGTTGCTATCAAGAGTTAACAATTGGTATCAGAGTGGTTGTTGGGTTCAAGGGGATGCCTTTGTTGACAAGATGAGGAAACTTTGTTCATGGCATCTTAGTTTGCCAGGGATTTGTTTTGAGATATTGGTAAAAATCTTGTACATGTTTCATTTATTTTGCTTGACATGCCCACATTATATTTCATGCTGCATTTTTTCTTCAGGTCTCTTCCTCTACCATGGATATTGGGATTGTACCTGACAGTAACGCTACCATTGATAGCTCAACTCCTTACCATGACCCAAGAGGAGTATTTGAGATTCCTCATAGGGTTGTTCATCCTAGTGGACAAGTTGAGCTCATGGGAAGAGAATCAAGGGTTCTTAGATATCGGGAGAAAAGAAAGAACAGAAGGTTTGAGAAGACAATATACTCACAGGATAAAAGGCTGATTTGATGATTTCCAAGAGAACAAATGCAGAAGTGGAATAGCTATACTCACGTTCTTTGCTTCCTGATCAGGGATATGGTGTTTTTCCTTCCTATTGATCCAGTCAATAGAATTAATTCTTGTTAGTATGTATACTTGTTATTCTAATTGCCACTTCCATCATAATCATATGCCTTTGTATCTTCAAGGAAGGCCTATTCACATTTGGGTTGATCTCAAATTCAATGCCTCTTTCTTACTTATGCTTCTTTGCTCATTGATATGGGTATGAGTGCAGTAAGATGAAGTGGGTGTGACTCACATTTTGAAGAACAACCATACATACTATTAGTGTTTTCCATAGTTTAAGCTGGTTTAAAGTTGATCAAAGTTATTTAGTGGTCTCGAGGATCCAACACAGAGCAGATGACATGGAATTCAAGGATTTATAGTAGTTTGAATTTAGAAACAGAGACAAGTACAGTGTCAGGGAGTACTTTGAAAATTGTGTATGCGTGCCATGCTCCTTACTGTTTTCCAAAAATGGGTTGAGAATTGGGAGTCCCCAAATAGTAATTAAAAAAATTAGATGAGCAGATGTTGAACTATTTAATTGGAGCCCCCCTCTTGTTTGTTTTTTCTTTTATGGCCATTTCATGGTGTTTCTCCAACGCTAGAGGGATAATTTGGTGAGTGATACGAAGGTCATGACAAGGATTGGGATGCAAGGTCACTAAATGCTTCAAGTTTTGATATTGACAGTACTTTTCCAATTTCTTGGGAAGTATAAAGAGGTTAGGACAATTGCCTTCTCTATTTTTCATGGTTAGGATAGGAGTAAAGTTTTAACGCTCAAGGTGTTTTGTTGAGTGGGAACAATGGAATCTCATTTCAATCGTGGCTTGTTTTCTATTTGTGGTGGGAAAACTATTTCTTGGGTGGAGAATCACCATATTTCAAGGAATTTACTACCATTGGAGAGTAGTTGGGGGAGAAGGTCTGAGCCAGTGTTATCAGAACCAGACTGGAACCAGAAAAATCGGCCGGTCTGACCAATTTACAGGGTTGGATAGTCCAGTCAGCAAAAAAAGTACATCAAACCGGATTTTTTTTCAAAACAGGTACGAAATTGGATGGAACCATCCGGTCCGTACTCTACCATACGACCGTAGACTGGGAACTCCCGGAATTAAAATTTAAAAAAACAAAACACAAACTAAAATCTAAGATATTCTTCTAACCTAACCCTAAGCCTATCCTAACACTATTTGTGTATTAATGGTTTGGATTCATATGTATGCACATGAATATATCTATTTTTTTACAAAATATGAATATTTTATGTATTTTTTAGTCAGTCATTTTTTTACTCGGATTTTCGCCGGTTTCGGTCCGGTTCAAATTTTGGGCTTCTCTGGTTCGATGACTGATCTGGTTCCGATAACATTGGTCTAAGAGACATTTGTGGAATAAATAAGATGATGCATAATTTGAACACTCAAATGGATGGTATGAGAGGGAAAATTGATGGATAAATTGCACAACAAGATACTAGATGAGAGGATCTTGAGAGTAAAGTGAAAGAGCAAGTGGAGAAAATCAATAAGCTAATTAGTGCCACAAATATGCACTTAAACATCATCCTCAGTTTATCCTAGGGCATATAGTCTCAAATAGTCCACTCTATGGGTTCAAAGTTGATGGAGGAAGACACAATTCAGCAACCTACCTTAGCTATTATGGAAACTTCTAGCTTTAAGGGACCTTGTAAAAAAGAGAAGCAAATGGAAGAAGGCCATAGTGGTCATGTTCTCCTAGTTTTTGATGTTTTAATGTATTTTCCTTGCACTTTTTTGTTAAGACGATACATTTGGATATATAGCGATAAGTTTTTTTGTGAAGATAGTATGAAGAGCATTATGGATGTATTTTGAGGAGAAGTTTTGTGATCTAATTCTAAAGCAAAGAATTTTTAAAAAAATATCTTATATGCAAATTTCTGGCTAATACTCCTAAACATTTTTAATACAAATCATATTACTCATTTTGTTGTGTGTGTGTGTGTGTTGAAGCTTGTGCTTCATGTTGCTCAGGTTTGCAACTTCTAAAGGTATATCAAAGCTGCAAATCTTTGGCTATTCCAAAGTAGTTAACGAATGCACTATCTCAAATATTGCTCTTGATCCTTTACTTGACAGAAATGAAGAAGCTAGGAAGCATTTCTTTATCTCTCCTTTATGCACATTTACATAATCTAATTTGCAAGCATATTTGTGAGGATATTTGTGTTGGTGACTATGGGTCTCTTTAAGGAGAAAAATGACAAGAGATATAGTGTGAGGAAATTTAGATATAGAGGAAGATATTTCAATGAAGGCAGGAAGCTACAAGTAATATGTTGGAGGTGTCATCAAAGAGTACAGAAGAAGAGAAGACACAATGGGATATTTTGTGGAAGCTGTTTGCAATGGGTTGTTTTGTGGCAGCTGTTTGCAAGTGAGTTTTGCTGATTGGTACAACTGAGTAGTGATTTTTAACACAATGGACGATGAGT
>LPNX011188173.1:301370-351370 GCA_001517045.1 Pseudotsuga menziesii
ACATTAATTTTATCTACATAATATCACAAGAAGCCAAAAAATAAAAAATATGGATGTCTAATAAACATGCACATGAAGTGAGAATATGGGTGTCTAATAAGAATGGAGTTAGAGTTGAACCCTGAACTTTTCCAACAAAGAATCCTAACCATTTGGACTCACTTCTAATCTATACTTTTCACTACACCAACTTCATTCTCTGTGCATTTTATTTCGTGTTGTATGTCATATGTTTTGTAAAATCATTCAGTACTCACCTGGGTCTGGTGTACAATTTACCTTTTGCAAACATAAGAACAGAAATGAACATGACAATTTTAATGTGGAACCCAATAAGGTAAACCACCAACACTTTACTATTATCTGCAAAATTGTTTTACACGTTACAATATAATTCGATCAGCGTTAATCAGGATGCACCCACACCCTTGATTCACCAGCACCAACTGGTAGGAGGCTAAGACCCCCTGTTTAGTCAGTTACGACTGACAAGGAAGCAAAAACTCCCTTTTGCAGGCACCAACCTTCCCTAGCACCACCCTGTCACCTTAAGATATTGAGTCTCCATAAGCTTCTAGGACTTTATCTCTTCCTTTGGTCTTCCTACTTCTTCAAGTACTGAGATGAAGAATCAAGAGACACTTTCAAATGATGTTTGTTTTCAAAATAAATACTTCTACAAAAGTCGTGTATTTTTGAAACAATACACCTTTTTCAAAATAATACACCTAAAAAAAATGATATTTACAAAAATATATAGCTATATATATTATTGTTTTAATTTCCCCTTAAAAAATGACTTTATATTAAAATCATTTATTAAAACTAAACACATTTTTATGTTTTTTATTATTATTTATTATTTAATTAATTAATTAAAACTTTATGTTTTATTAATTTGCATTTGACCTTCATGTTTACAAATACTTTAGCGACATCTTATGCCATCTCAAATTCATGGTCTGCCATCGCAACACCTCCCTGCCACTCAGCACAGTATCTCCCACTCAGCATAGTATCATTGTTTCTGTGATTGCATGCCTCCATGCCATCATCAGTCGTGCTGCCATTTCTTGCCCTATCATCACCAAGTTGTCTTGTCATACCATCACTAGGATGCCGCATCCTACCAAGTCATCAATAGTATGCCATGTACTGCCATTCATTGTTTGCCACATGTACCAAAAGGTATGGGGCCTATCAGGTCATCCCAACCTCCGAGATGGTGAGCTTCTCATGGAGTCCAAACACCTAGAGCCCCCACTATACCTTTTCTCTCCGCGTCGATAAGAGTGAGAGAGGTTTCCATATATAAACCTATACATACTCTTCCGCGTAACCAATGTGGGACTAAATCTCAAACAAACCAAATCACAACCGTTGATTTGATAATCCAACGGCTGCTAAGTCTCCACCATGTAACCAGTTACGCAATGATATCGTGAGAATCTCCAGTATATACACAAAAGGAATCCTGCACATTTTGCAATCGTTGAGACTGGGGTTTCTTCGTGGTTTGGCATAATCAGCAGAGAAAGCTATTGGACATTTGGCATAGGGTGAATTTTAAATTGAGATCAACCATCTCTGAAACTGTCCAGACAGCAATGGGATTTCCCCCAATGATTTAAAAACATTTTCTGGGCGAGGCGTCAATGTCCATGTTCACTTCCATTTGCATAACAATCACTGTAATTTCTTTTTCACTCCATGGTGATATAGCCATAGCGAAAGAAAGAATGTTCTTGGGATTGAATTCATTTTTGGATCCCTCAATTTGGCTCAAATGACACCATATAAGATTCAATAAACCATAGACATGTCAAGCCCAAGGCTACTGTCCCTGAAGAAAGCAATCAACATATGCCCCGATTTACTTTTACTACGTGCCAATCAATGCACCAAATGTTCATTGATATGGGTAAGAGTGCAGTAAGATGAAGTGGGTGTGACTCACATTTTGAAGAACAACCATACATACTATTATTGTTTTCCAGAGTTTAAGATGGTTTCAAGTCGATCAAAGTTATTTAGTTGTCTCGAGGATCCAACATAGAGAAAATGACATGGAATTCAAGGATTTATAGCAGTTTGAATTTAGAAACAGAGACAAGTACAGTGTCAGGGATTACTTTGAAAATTGTGTATGTGTGCCATGCTCCTTACTGTTTTCCAAAAATGAGTTGAGGATTGGGAGTCCCTATCAAAGCTCATAGAGTAAATCCATATAACCGAATCATCATTTTGAAGAAAATCATAGGAATGTGAGAGCCATATTCATGTTTATTAAAAGATATAAAATACACCATTTAAGAGAAGTGATCAACAACAAGCACACATGGAATTTTTTTTCACGTCACCATAACCCCTACACATCCTAGTTTTGATTCCTAGTATGTCCATTGTCAAATTCCATTATATAGACATGGTTAAAAGTGAATATTATGCAAACTCCCACCAAACTAGATGCCAAATGGTCACATGTTGAGATTCTTTGTTTATTTCCTTTTGATCCTTGTGAACTAGGTTCAACAATTCCTGAAGATTGATAGAGTTGGTGTTCATGCTGGTATTGCATTGTGTTAATAGCATCCACTGTATGCATCCAAAACAATTGCTTTTGATATTGGAAAATTCCCTTTTATTTGCATGTCAAGATTGTACATGCTAGAAAACATACTATGTTTACAATTGACAAACATATAACTAGACCCTTAATTGAGGTGACCAACCAATGTCACCTTGCCGCAACATGGCCCAATCATCAAATACATCATAAAAATAAAACACTAATACAACATAAACAAAAAAATCAAGACATAATATGACCGTCCTAGAGTTATGGATGCAAAATTGACATAATCGAAACAATTTCTCCACCAATTGAGGCATGTTATGAAAGGATATAGAGAAAACAACTACACTTATGAAAAGGTAACTTCACTAGTATTGATGGAATTGATTGTACCCAAAAAAAAATACAATTAGATGTAAAGTTATTCATCCTTGGAAAAAAGGCTTAATTTTGTTAAAAAAAAATAAAGTTACATTATGCATATTACATTTATATCATGTATTTCATGTAGGGAGCTCATATTACAAAAGAGATATACATCGTAGATCAAAACATATTGCAGAGCATATATCATGTAGATAGATCTAAAGAAATAGTGTTGAAACTGCCAAAAACAATTACGTGTTAAGGTTATTGTAGGCTACAAAATTTTTCTGATAGAAACTGTAGAAAGTATAGTCTTCAATTTGAAGTTACATGAGGAGGATCCATATCTTGAATGAACGGATGATGATAAAATTCAAAAATGTCACCATTAACTTCATATTTTCCTTCATGTCACAGATGTGCCCAAGAGGCTAGCTGCACTTTTACATGAGGCAGAGCCACCCAAGAATTGGGAAGTTTAGATTTCATTTAACATCTCGATCAAGTAGCCTATAATTGGATTTCCTGCACCATAAATTATGTTTTAGACTTTCATTTAGAAGAGTAATTAAAAAAAAAATTACCATACAGTCTGCTCATCTACCTCCTTGGTGCTCATCCTTCCTCTGAACATGGAAGAGGCTGTTAGGTAATGGCCATGATGAGGATCAACAACACACATAAAAAAAATTATACAAAACTTTTTATGAGACATTGAGACCAAAATTTGTTATCACTGTATATGAAACTTTCTATGAGATATTCAAACCAAAATTTGTATAACGATTATTTTTTCATTTTGACACCACCTCTACACAACTTTATATGAAAAATTTTAGACAAAAATTTGTATTATGATGAAGCCAATACAATTCCAGATGTCATTGAAAGATAGTAGAGTTATAGGCAACTTCAATGGATTGAGGAAGGTCCCATTGATAGAGGGTCACACCTATAGAAAAAAAAGATAATGAGCCTTTAAAAACAATAAATTATTAAATTAAGAAGGTAAAAAGTTAAAATGCAGATTGCATACCCTGAACTTGTCCCAACTCCACCTTTAGAAACATCAGATCTCTTATGTTTGCTACTTAGATTTTCTTGTCCTATCACTGTACGAAGCTTATTTGTTTCTGGAAGGTGTTTTTTCTTCTTAAATCCATCTATTTTACACCTGTAAAATGCTTGACCCATTTGCAAAAGAACATTTGATTGATTGGAAGACCCTCTTTTTTTGTGTGCATCTATGGTACATAGTACGAGCTAGCTTATGCGATTTCTCTATACCCTGTGTACCCCAAATTCCCAAGCTTCCATATTTTGTTGCAAACCATGGCCCGTGTGCAAATAATTGATGCTACATCATCAATTTATCTTAGAATAGCAAAACAATGTACCAAATGTAGTAAATTTATAATAAAATATGTAAATTAGTAAGTAAAGTTCTGGTGGGATGAAAATTTGTACACGTACCATATAATGTGTCATATGGTTGTCTCCCCAAGCTTCTTTCATTTCTTTTATGAAGTTTGTAACAACTTCTTGAAAGGATATTGCATCACCTTGCATAAATTTGTCTTTGTCCATCAACAGATGAAAGTGACCTCCAAGCACATTTCTTCTTTCTAGCTGATTCACAACTCCACTAGTGCGATCATCTTCCACGTCAATTAATTGTTCATACAATCCCCAACATCCATGTCCACATTTGTTGTAAAGAAAACAACGTGCCTTGAAACTTGATATTGATGGCTTTGCTGGAATATTAGCTCGTGTGCCTGACCTCTTAATATCTTTTTCAATTTTTACATGTCCACCATGCAAGACTACTTTTGAAAGAACACATTTAATTGCCTCAATTGACTTTTTACTTTCAGTTTGTGGAGATTTATTCCATGCAAACATAATAAATAGACCATATTGTCATCAATTCTTACAAACGCATGCAAAGTGCATATGTGCACCCTAATCAATGGTATAGGAAGCACTGCGTCTATATTTGGATCAAGTTCATCACGGCCAGGAGGAAGGTTTTGAGGATAGCTCAAAATACAACCTTTCCAACTTCTATCTTTTTTTTATGCATGTAATATAAGCAACTATACATTGCATTTGCACCCTGAGAAACATTGTACATACACTTGAGAGTTATTAAATCCAGTGCAAGGTGCCATTCCACAAAATATGAAGCATATCCTTCCACGTATAATTTTTCCCCTCCAACCTATGAAGACATAATTGATGGTAAATCTGTTTTGCTGAAAACAAATTTTAAGGACTCATGGGACTCCTTATTGACACAGAAAATGCCCAACCAAAAAAGGAGTTCTTTAGATTGAACTTGAAAATATATATCACTTGTCTTATGAAGGCTTGGATCTAATGCACGATTCATTAGTGTGATTGAAAGTATTTCATATTTTTCTATGTTGACTAACTCCATCTCATCCAATTTTAGGACAACAACCAATTTTCCACATGCCTCCTTAGTAGATATGTCGTAGTAGCTCACCATCACTTGTAATACTTGTTCTAGGTCATACCACATGTTATTGTTTCTAATTAATGGAATAATTTCACTTGGTACTTTCTTTTTATTCTTACTTGCAACTTCATGCATTGCTTCTAAATGATATGCATTTCCCAATGAATCAACAATTCTTGTGTTTCATAGTGCACGCTATTTCTTCACATGGAAAGGGCGAGGAACCACACTTTTCTTAATACCAACATTTAACATTCTCTCTCTCAGAAATTTGAAAATAATTGCATATGCTTCCTTGCTGATCATTCTATCCTCACAAACTCCTTGAACATCCTTTACATCAATTCTTAAATTTGCAATGAATTGGTTAACTACTTCTTTCCTCAAAGCATGAAATTCAGGTTGTTTGAGCATTGGTTCCATCTTACTTTTCTTTAACACTTTTTTGCACAAATCCACAAAATCAAGGCAATTTTCATCTAACATGGACCTCACCCAAACACTCTTTTTCTATAGCCACCTCCCCCCCCTTTTCAAACATGATATCGGTTTCAATTTTTTTGGTTTAATCCTCAACTAATTTTTTTTTCCTTTAACCTAGAGTGTCTCTTTTTGAGACGACGGAGATCAATTTTCAACTTCTGAATTTCTTTTGCTGAGTTGGATTTCTCTTCAAGAAATGCATTCACAATTATTTGATTCAATACTATTATTGTTTGGTTCAATCTCACGTTTTCATAATAAACAATCATATATGACTGATTGAGATGATGCAATTTGAGACTAAGATCTTGTATTTTCTGTTCAAGGGAAATGCGGTTACCTTCTAAATTTTTACAATATCCTAGAAGACCTCTTTTTCCATGGCATACAAATCAGCATAGTCCTATTATTGTATTGAAATCAGGATGGGAGTTGGACACAGGGTCAACTGGATAGAGTTCTCCCTTTACCCAAAGATCCAAATTTTTAGCTCCACGTTCCCTTAATGCAGTGTAGTCAATGTTAAGAGCCAGTTTCTGATTTTTTTATGGATCGGTGGCATTTCTAGACTTAAATATATGTGGGAAACATAATGCTTCTTTCTTACACCATCTATTTTTGTTCAAGAGTCCTGCAAACAACCAAGATTATGATAATTAAAACATACTAGAAAATCCCAAAAATATAAAATCAACTTGCAGAAGGAATAGTTAGGGAGATATTCTAAGGAAAACATAAATTTTTAGATATTGAGGCGTACCTCAAAGCTATCAGGTATCTTGTAGAATATTTTAAATCCAGCTACATTTCTATGTTTGCATCTGAAAACAACATAAATTAAAAAACAATGAGTAGAATATAGAAAAACAATCTTACAAAAACAAAAAGTCTAAATGAATAAATGTGATGTATCCCACTTGGGTTTATCCACCCTCAAATATGACCATATTCTAATCAGTTTCAAATATTTATCCACAACAATCAACAAACTTGTAAATTTCTGCTAACAAATGGAATATGTCACCTTGTAAAATAAATTGGCCTCATTGGACTGCTGCATAATAGGGAAATTATTTATAAGAAATTTATAAATTTATATTAATATTAATTTATATTTTTATAATTTTAATTTATTTTTTTAATTTCTATATTAAACCATAATTAATAGGACTAGACACTTTGTGGCATTGTTTGAAAAGCAATGAACTGTACTCTCTTTCATTAACATTAACAAGGAAAAATGTTGTTATATTCAATTTGTTATCAATAGCTATGATGATCAGCTTGTCAACATCTTTTCAACAAATGCAGAAAATGATAATTAGTACATGGATATTCATGAAAGTTATTTGATATGGACATTGGAATCCTTAATACTTAAGTCTCAATAAACATGTTTCCTAATATATTCCTTTATGCCACGGTGGTCTCTGAATATTTTTTGAAATAGATGCATTTGATACTATTGAAAAACATCAAAAATATTCCAGAAGACCATTTTACTCAATTTTTTTCATTTAATGCATTTATTTGTACATTTTTGTAATATGTGTGCCTTGATAATTTATCCATAAACTGTATACCAACCTTGCAAGTATTTACTCTTTCTACTAACAAGCCCAGACTCTTGGCAGCATCATCGATTTTCTCTATTTCCCGCTAGGTCAAAACTCTCGAACCAAACCTCTTCTTGCTTTTACCATCATTCTGCAATACAAAGTTGGCCTTAATTATTTGAATACATTAAGGAAATGAGCAAAGTTCTAAACTAGGAAGACTTTGCAAAATTGAACATCTACCTCAATTTGGACCAAAGAAATGGAACATATACCTCAATAAATCCTACCCAAGTCTCAAGCGATGAAGTTCAAGGGTTTCCTGAAAGGTGAAATGAATGTCCAGCTCTCTAATGTGCAGTTTTGAAGGTTATGTGAGTTGTTGTTGATGCCTTTGGAATGCCCATAGTTACTTCAACTTGGAAGAGATGATATTTCATCATGAAAAGAGCTCATAAAGTTTCCCAGACTGAATTAAATCACACTTAGATTTGGTTTTTGGGATCTGAAATTAACTCAAGTCCTTTTACTCTTTTTGTAGAGGAAAAACACCCAAAGTTCATAATACTGTTGTAAAATGCTGATTGGGTTCCTTGGCCAGGACTTGTGTTTATTAATTTCTGGATCTTTCGGGATTCTTGGAGGTTTAGGATTTTCAGTTTTTTGTGAACCTTTGTGGGCACATCTTATTTGGTGGCACATGTGCTTAAATGAAATCTCACTTCCTTGGAATATCTTACTATTTCTAGTGAGCCAACCCCCATATTAGTTATAAGAAACTTTGGAAAAGACTTATCAGCTGCCACTGTCTTATCCTTATACCATTTTTCAAATTGCTCTTAGATATATTCCCCTTTCCATTCATTCTTCCTATTTGACAAATTCAATAATTCTCTAGAAGCTTTCTATTCTTCTCTAGACTGCAATTTTTGCAAGCAACCATAGACCGTAAGACTCATCTCTATTATTTGTGCCTGAGCCTGCTGCAAATTTGAAAGAAATGAATGATTTTCCCATTTGAATAAAATGCCTCAAGCTCCACAAATACCTAGGGTTCTTTGACATGCACCATTGAAGAAACCCTAGGACTTGTTTTTTATTGCTTTATGGTTCCTTCAGGATTTTTGAAGGTTTAGGATTTTTTAGGTTTCAATGAACCTTCAAAAGCATATCTCATTTGGTGGCACATGTGTATAAGATAAATCTCACTTCCTTGCAATATCATACTATTTCTGGTGAGCCCAACCCCCATATTAGTTGTTACAAAGCTTGGAAAAGCCTTATGAGCTTCCACTGTGTTATCCTTGTACCATTTTTCAAACCATGTTATAGAGATTCCCTTTTCTTTTTTCATTCTTCCCATTTAACAAATTTAGTGCTGCTATCTAGATTCTAAACCCCTTAGAATTTGTTTTGCATAAAATGCCGATTTTTCTTATTCCCATTATCCCAGATTAGAATTATGTTTGACAGGTCCAACCAAAGGAAAATTCTAGTTTTTTTAGTGTTACCCCTCAAAATTCCTCTGATTTTGATATTTCCAGCTGTATGGACACTCTCTAGGAGTTATACTTAGGATTTCAAAAAACAGATTTTGAATATGCCCCCTGGAGACATTTTCGGTAGGGTTGAGGGTGTATAGTTTTCGCAGAAATGATCAGCTAAAGGATCTGAGTTTAAGGAGTGAATCTGAAATATATTTTTATTCTTTGGACTGCCATCCCATTAGAAAGGTATGGAAGGATCATTTCTATGGCAAGTAAATCATTCTGGACTGAGAGGACTGTGCTTATTTTGTAGCTGAAACAAAGGGGGAAATGAAATTTTTTGAAGTTATTGAATGTGGATGTTCTAAAGAGGTTTGTGTCACATTATTTCCAGGAGTATCTAGGTTTAATTTTGTTTTCAAAGTTATCCAAACAATCAGTCATGAAATATCTAGTTTAAGTAAGGGTTGAGAGTGCCTCTTCCAGTACATAGGGACTGCATACAACAATCTACCAGTGTTGAGGGTCCAGAGACATTGGATTAGAATTTGAGTTCACTATTGTACATGAAGTCGAAATATGCCCATTCCAAGCTAATTCTAGTTGGGCCTTCCTATAGATTTGTCAAAGGCAGTTTGTTTCAAGTTTGGTCCTTTTAGGTGATCAAATGAGCTTACCTATCAAAAGGTTGATAGGCTTATGCCAAGTGATTGAAATGAAGATTATGGATTATTCCAAGTGATTTAAATGAATATTATGTTTGAGCATGAGTATTACCTAATTTTATGACACAACAGGAGTATAGATTACAAAAAATGAAACTTCCAAGGCCAGTTTTGTACATTGGGGGAGTATTGTAGATTGAACTGCTGGGTAGAGTTTAGGAGGAGTGCCATGGATGGTGTAAGAATTTGGCAAAGTTTTTGAGAAGCATGAAGTTGAGGGTGTGCTTCCTCTATCATCTTTCCATTTATTTTGGCTCCAAGTTAGTCATTGTAAGGAAATTCTTTTCTTGAATTCCCTGTAAGAAGGCTTATAATCATTGTGCTTCTGAAAACAACACATACAATATGCAGAACACAGTATTTATAACTATCAGTAAGGGGAATATTATTGAGTTGTGTAATGGGTCATCCAGATATTGTAGCACCATTCTCAGGTAGCCTGTAGGGTATCTTGTATGCTTTCCCAGTTCATTACTAGCTTTTGATGTACTTAGATATGACACCTATATTTTACAGTGTATGTAAAACAAGTCTAGTTAAGGCCTGCTAAGGAATTCCCTATCGAAAATAATGATGAATGAGTCAAACATTCAATATTTGAAGAGCGCTCCACCTACTTGGTCTTTAATACTTGTTTGAGAATAGCATAAGGAAGAGCATTGCCTTATGAAGTGCCATTCAAAAACATATTTTTGAACCATGTCACCTCTTTATTGGAAAGGGTCCCAGCTTGAACAGATGAAAACCTATATTGATGAGTGATAGGATGAAGTAATGAATCCTTGCCTAGATATCAATGAGATCCAATTTGTGGGAGGTTGTTGTGACAACTATTTGAACCACTTTTTCACATTGTTCTATGGAGATCCCCCTAAGTTGCACTGAAGTGGGTATGGAAATAGATATAGACAGGGGGGTGGATACGACAAATTGTCCATGATGGACTTACAAAATCTCCTAGAGGCCTACATATTTTCCTTGGATAGGCCATAATTACATCTATTGCTGCAAAGGAAGCATTCTTTCCAAGAAATGTATCCATCAAAACATATAGACCAATTATGACTACAAACCTTACATCACAATATATTATGAGAGGCTTAAGTTAACATAAAAAAGTCTCTAACTTGTGTGTCCCTAATCTCCTAAAGCTCAATCAATATAGGTTCCAATCTAGTGCGAGTTTTGAGAGACCATCAAATTTCGAGTTGAACTCTCAATAAACATGTTGAAATGAAGTGAACTTGAATTACTGCAGTAGAACTCAAACAATAGAGAGAAAGATGCTGCAAATGAGAAGCAAAAAATTGAATTTTGTTGGTCGTCCAATCTATTACCATTTTTGAATCCCTGAAAAGCTGTAGTGGAGTGACGTTCTTGTTATGGACAACCTTTAACAATTCCCATAAAGCTGCACACTCCTCTTTACTGTTGGAGCGATGTCTTTGTGTGAATCTGATACAGTATTTGAAGGTGTCTAAAATGAATAGAACCACCCCACACCACCAAGAGCCATCTCCCCTTGGATTGCTTTTAGGAAGAAGGAACAAAAGACAAAAAAGATCCTAATCCTTGGCATGGAAGTCACTTCAGTGAGTGTTTTCTTCTTTATCTTGTCTAGGTTAACTTATTCATTCTTGATTTCAAGACTTTTCACTACCTTACATCTCAACCTTTGTATATAAGGTCATCTCTACTGTGACTGTCTAGGTAGGGTGATTTCATTTTCTCCCTTATTAAAGGAAACGTAAAGCTATTGAGGATATCCCTTTCGATGCTAGTACTCATTTCTTCTCCAGTTGGCTGTCACACAAGGCGTCTTCACAAAATTTATGTCTCAAAGCAGCAGATCAAACTCTCTTTCAAATACCCTTGCATGCACTGAAGTACAATGCATGCAAAAAAACATACTAGCAAAGAGATCTTCCCATTGGTAAACATTGTTACTTGATATTTATAGCTTCCATGATTATTCCAAGATTGATTAGCTCATTCATGCTGTGACTATCAAGGTGTGGTGATTTGATTTTCTCCCTTCTTAAATGTGAAAGGTAAAGCTTTAGAGGATTTTCCTTTCAATGCTAGTCTTGTTTTCTTCTCCCGCTGTGTGTCACATGGGTGTTATCACAAAATTTATCTCTTTAATCAGCAAATTGAACTCTCTTTCAAATACCCTTCCATGCACTGAAATACCATGCATGTAAAATGATATACTAGCAACGAGATCCTCTCATTGTTAAACATTGTTACCCTAGATTTATAGCTTCTGTGGTTATGTCCAGATTGATTTTCAGTTGTAATAGGACCTGCTGACTTTTATACGAAACAAATCAATACCAGTTCGCTCAATAATTATCAAACATTCTTTACTTTAGAAATTGCCATTGTATGAATTTATGTGGCATGCCCTTATTGCTTGAATTTTTTGTTGACAAATTGTTGTCAAAATCAATGAATTTTGGGGATGATTTGGTTGTGAATAAACCATTACTGGATGACTTATAACAGTTGTCCTACAACTATTCTTGTACAATAAATGCAACGAATTTCCCTATCTACTTGCATTCTCCATGGAAATATATGTTTTTGTGCTAATTTCAACACCTTTTTCAATTAAACTAGGAATGTGTTGTCCACTAGGCTGATTTGTTTAGATGCTAATTGATGTGCTCAATACGCTCCATGAATTTTGAACCACCTCGCACCACCAAGAGGCATCTCCCCTTGGCTTGCTTTTAGAAAGAAGTAACAAAAGACATAAAAATCCTAATCCTTGGAATGGAAGTCACTTCAATGAGTGTTTTATTCTTATGTTTTAGTAATTTTATTATTTATCTTCTCTAGGTTGACTTATTCATTTCTTGATTTCAATACTTTTCACTACCTTGCATCTCAACCTTTGTATACAAGGTCATCTCTACCGTGACTGTCTAGGTAGGGTTATTTGATTTTCTCCCTTCTTAATGGAAAGGTAAAGCTATTGAGGATATCCCTTTCGATGCTAGTACTCATTTCTTCTCCAGCTGGCTGTCACAGAGGGTGTCATCACAAAATTTATGTCTCAAATCAACAGATCAAAATCTCTTTCAAATAACCTTGCATGCACCGAAGTACCATGCACGTAAAAAAAAATACTAGCAAAGAGATCTTCCCATTGGTAAACATTGTTACCTGAGATTTATGGCTTCCATGATTATGGCAAGATTGATTAGCTCATTCATGCTGTGACTTTCAAGGAGTGGTAATTTGATTTTCTCCCTTCTTATATGTGCAAGGTAAAGCTTTAGAGGGTTTTCCTTTTGATTCTAGTCTTCTTTTCTTCTCCAGTTGTGTGTCGCATGGGTGTCATCACAAAATTTATCTCTTTAATCAACAAATCGAACTCTCTTTCAAATACCCTTCCATGCACTGAAATTCCATGCATGTAAAATGATATACTAGCAAAGAGATCCTCTCATTGTTAAACATTGTTACCCTTGATTTGTAGCTTCTGTGGTTTATGTCTAGATTGATTTTTAGTTGTAACAGGACCTATTGAATTTTATACGAAACAAACCAATGCCAGCTTTCTCAATGATTATCAAAGATTCTTTACTTTGGAAATTGCCATTGTATGAATTTCTATAGCATGCTGTTATTGCTTGAATTTTTTGTTGACAAATTGTTGTCAAAATAAATGAAGTTTGGAGCTGATTTGGTTGTGAATAAACAGTTACTACATGACTTATAACAGTTGTCCTACTACTGTTCTTGTACAATAAATGCAACGAATTTCCCTATCTACTTGCATTCTTTATGGAAATCTATGTTTTTGTGCCAATTTCAACACCTTTTTCAATTAAACTAGGACTGTGTTGTCCACTAGGTTGATTTGTTTAGATGTTAATTTATGTGCTCAATACGCTCCATGAATTTTGTTGAAGTATTGAAAGTTTAAACCATTATGCATACTACCTGTCTGAGTTAGAGTTTATTTAGGTGGTGATGTTGAGGTCTATACTCTGTTAATCTTTGTTGCTATCTCAGAAACAACATACCTCTTTTTCACTTTCTTTTATTGGATAAAAAATAATGGTTGTTGTTGCCTTCAATTTTATGCACACTTGATCTAGTTGTATTTTCCAACTATAACACCTATGGTATCAGTCATCCTTGATAGCGAGGATAAAAGTTTTACTTAGCATACTTAGTGTTGGAAATGGTGTCTCATCAACTTTCACACTAGATATCTTGCAAACTTGTTATGCAAGGGTGTTTAACTTGCTCCCTTGCATTTCTTATGAATAGAAATAACACAATTATGGAGTGCTCACACGATAGTGCCAACGAACTTGTTATGAAGGAAAATATATTCCATACCTTTCAACCCAACCTTAAAATCCAAGGTGAAATAATCCTAGTCAACAAGTCAAGTCATACTAGAAAACATGGCATACCTTTGTGACCCGAACTTAAAATCCAAGGTGAAATAATCCTAGTCAACAAGTCAAGTCATACTTGGATAAAAAATAATGGTTGTTGCTGCCTTCAATTTTATTCACACTTGATCTAGTTGTATTTTCCAACCCTCCAAGGATATAACATCTATGGTATCAGTCCTCCTCGATAGAGAGGATCTAAGTTTTACTCAACGCACTTAGTGTTGGAAAGGGTGTCTCATCAACTTTCACACTAGATATCTTGCAAACTTGTTATGCAAGGATGTTTAACTTGCTCCCTTGCATTTCTTATGAACAGAAATAACACAATTCTGGAGTGCTCACATGATAGTGCCAACAAACTTGTTATGAAGGAAAAGATATGCCATACCTTTCAACCCAACCTTAAAATCCAAGGTGAAATAATCCTAGTCAACAAGTCAAGTCATACTAGAAAACATGGCATACCTTTGTGACCTGATCTTAAAATCCAAGGTGGAATAAGCCTAGTTAACAAGTCAGGTCATACTTGGCACTATCTTCAAGAGAAATTGGGATTGGGTCCATTTGAAGCTTTTCCAAACAAATGAGAAAGGTAAAATAAAGCATTAAGGGTGAAATAAATCTTTAAGGGGCTCTTACAGTGGCACACAATGTTCCCTAGCATTTCTTCTTATGAACATAAATAACACAATTTTTGACCACTCACACGATAGTTCCAACGAACCTGTTAGGAAGGAAAATATGGCATATCTTTCAACCCAACCTTAAAATCCAAGGGGAACATACATTCAGAAGATAATAACCTGGTGCATGATATTTAATTACCTCCAATTGAGGAAGTTCTGTAGAACTGTCTTTTAATCCTTGCTCTATAAGTTTGATCCTCTCTTGAAGTTAGTTCTCTACATACTCCAACTTTGCACACAATTCTCATATGTTAGAAACCTATAACAAGTCAAATAAAATATAATTACAAACAAAAATTATCGAGTTGAACCAAATTTGCAAAGCTTGCACATAGAAATAGAACATCAAAAACCATAATACAACAACAAGTACCAAGAATCCTTAAAAGTGCCTCCAGGCAAAGCCAACCATGTGCTTTTCTTGTTCTTCCAGAATGTTGACATCCCATTTACCCTTTGATAAGCAATCTCCTATAGGACCAGCTTGTCAAGTACATAGTGTGGTAGGATATGTGGAGCCTTCTTCATTTTGTATAGTTGATTGCAGAAACCTTGCTTGCTGACATATCAATCCCCTATGCCGGCTACGACTCTCCTAGCTAGTTACTATAGACAAAGGATCTATTCCATATTCACAGAGTGCATAGCAGCTTAATCTCAGATGCTGCCATGGTGATCAAGCATCAGTCAGAAAAATTCACACTTCAATGTAAACTTCTCTAAGAGGGAAACTGAAAGTTTAAATAGAATAATTTGGAAAAAAACTGAACATCTACCTGTGGAATTCAAGGGTTTCCATCTGATTCGTGCCAAGCAACCTCTAAAATCAAAGGACTTCCATTTGTTATTTGCACCAAGCATCTAGCTAAGGGTTTCCATTTTCGATTCATGCCTATTCTTGCTCTCAATGGCTGAGGATCCAATGGAGCCCGCAAGTTTCCAACAATCGCCAATTTTTGTTTAGCTCCTATGATGGATGCAGGCCAGGGTTAGACGAAGATTGAATGAATTTCCAGGAACTTCCAGATGAAGAACTGTTCATTAAACTTTACAAAGTTTTAACATTTTGCCAATATATATTTTAGCATCAAATTTGGCATAACACCAATTTTTTAAAATCTCTTATGGTGGATGCCAATTTTTTTAAAGCTCTTATGGTGGATGTCGGACAGGGTCTCGAGGAAGATTGAATGCATTTCTTTCTAGAGCAACTTGCCAGCCAGATGAACTGAATGAATGGTTCATTAAACTTTACAATATTTACAATCTTTTTACATTTGGCTAGCATCAAATTTAACATAATTTTTAAAATTAGTAAAATATGAATATAATATATAATAATTTTTGTAATATAATATATTATAATTTTTTTTTTTTAAATTGTTTATATATATATATATATATATATATATATATATATATCAATGTGTAATATTTTTATTGTTTTGGTGAAATTTTAAAAACAATTTTAATAATTTAGATTAAATTTGTAAATTATATTTAAATAATAATATTGAATTAATAAAATTGTATTTTTAAAATTTTTATCATATAATATTGTATATTTTTAAAATAATATGATGAACTTAATAAAATATAAATTTAGGCATATTTAATATATAGCATTTTTTAATAATATGATCGTGTAATATTGTATAAATTTTTAATAATAAGATAGAGTTAATATTATAATAGTAAATTTTGGGTTATATATAATACTATACATTGTTTTTTAATCATTTTTTTATATTTCTATAAGTTTAATAAAATAACTAAATAACTACTTTTTAGATATTAAATTTCTATCCTTGTTTTATGCAATTAGGATTATTATTTTGGGGTCAAACAATTTATTAATCTTAGTCCTTAAAATAACAAATTTTAGATGCAATTATGTATTACATCTCTTTCCTTATTTTATGTATTTCTATAATTACTTCTGGGTCAAAAATTTCATCGAAGTTCGTTTTCATAAATTTTATTTCAATCTGAAATAAAAAATTTTGGGCAACTTTGATAAAAGTGAATTAATTCTGGGCAGTTTCAATAAAAGTGAAAAGTAGAATTAATATATTAAAAAATTATCTACATGGCATTATTTATTTTATATATTTGTTGATTTCTTTTTAGAAGGCCCATTTTGGGTTGAAATTTCCTCTAATGAGAGAATAAAAAACTTACAGGGAGTCATGAATTTCTAAGGTCTTTGACCAAATTAAGATTAAAGACCAACCAAAATGTATGATTCTAAGTGGTAGGATAATGGATTGAAATTGAGCACATGAGAACCAACTATTTTAAGAGGAAATTAAGTCTTCCTTATGTTTGGAGTAGATAACCCCAACCGACAAGAAACTAAACTTATAAGAAGTAAGATAAGAACAAGGAGGGGATTTCTTGGTTATTATAATAAGCAAGCAAACCTCATGATATCATATCAATATAAATGGAAGGATCAACATAATAGAGTAGATTTTTGTTGTGATGTGAGTATATGTACTCTATATTTAGTTATTCTTATGATTGACTGAATATTAAAGGTTTTGAACAATTAGTTGCTAGATATCATTAAGTGGGGTTTTACTTAAAAAGGAGATGTTTTTTCCCTTTAATATCCATGTCATTGATTGGGATGTTTTTTTTTACTTTGGATCCTTTGTTATGTTCATGTTGTTTGTTATCAATATAATTAATAAGGATTGTTTAGGTATTCTATAGGTTATGATGGGGTTTCTAAAATTTTGATTAAATAATTAACTAATATTTGGGAGGAATTT
This sequence comes from Pseudotsuga menziesii, assembly GCA_001517045.1. Lineage (NCBI taxonomy): Eukaryota > Viridiplantae > Streptophyta > Pinopsida > Pinales > Pinaceae > Pseudotsuga > Pseudotsuga menziesii. Next base: position 318,932 of record LPNX011188173.1, read on the forward strand.
TGTCATGTACCCCAACTTCAATAACATTTTATGTTTAAGAAGACATTATATTTTATTTTTATTGTAAATTTTGTGACTATTGACCATGTGGGGTCAAGGATGACTGTAATTAATTATGTTGAATATTTTACTAGTTAATAAATAAAATATGAGACAAATAGCCTAAGGAGGTTGTTGAATGAGTTCCCATTGACCCACTAGGAGGAATAGACCGGGGTGAGAGTAAAATGACACATGGAAGCATCCTCAACCACTTCTAGCTCTTGCAAGGGGCAACTTCCTTATTTTTGTGGTCATGTTCCGCAAGAAAGTGGAATAGAGAAGGTGGCTCATTAAGTGGAAAACTAACCAAAAATACCTAGGCATTCATATATCTATCCATCAAATTCAGCAGGAGTTTATTCAATTATTACCTTGTGAAATTTCTGAAGTTGAGAAAGGTGCACAAGAGATTCAATGAGGGGAAAGGAAAAAGTGGATTGAGTAATTAAGACAATTTTCAGAACTTGTGCATCTTGTTAGCTGAGTTCTTTACTACTGAGGAAATAAGTACTGATGCGAAGTACTTCTGTGGAGTTTCATGGATATTTAATCCCATTTCTTCACCCAGTGATTTCGACCTCGTGGATCAATGGTCAGGGTCGAGGGTCCTAAGACAAGAATTTGAGCTATCTTTAGGAAAAGGTTGGGTGGAACAGGCTCCTTGGGTTGTTTGTCTCTTCTACATGTTATTAGGTTCCATTGTGTTATCTTATTTATTTTTATGCAAGAAAATTACTGGAATGAAAGTAGTCATGATTAGTTTTACTATTATTACTTAGATAATTTGCATCTGCAAATAGACTGTTTAAGTCTGGATTTTATTCAAGAAAATTTACTTGTATATGTTTATCTAAATAAATGAACCTAGCGTTAGAATTGATTGATTAATGAGTAAAATCCCTTTCTATTTTTTTCCACTCATCTTATGATGAAGTACTCTAGTATAGAAGGTTTGTTTAAAGGTAAATAGGAATGTCTATACATGGATAAAATGATCTAAAACTATTATCAAATTGAAGAGTTTGCATAGAAATGAATCACTAATATTTTCTTTTGTTAAGATACCCACATTATTTTCAAATAAGTGTTAAAACATTGAAAGCTTTTACTGTTATTTAGTAGCTAATTACCATAATATTTCCTTTTCTAGGTTTTAACTTTTTATACAAAAACCCCTAATATTTTTACATAGAGTCTATTATGGTAAGCTTCTGTCACTCAGTCATAAAAATGGGTATAGTATAATATAATAATAATTACTGAAATACAAACAAATTAGTTATACTTAGTAAAGAAAAATCTTTCTTTATTTTAATACTTTAAAAACCTAAAATATAAACAAGTATTCTAGTTATATTAAAGAAATAATGCACACTTAAACCCCAAATTGTTTCTTTTTAAAACTCAACATAGTAAGTTCACAATGAACATATAATAGACTGAGAATACATTATAGCACATAATTTAGTTACTCAGTAAACCACCTGTAAACAACCATTATAACTCTATTATTATTATTATAAACTGTGTTTCGAAACCCTAATCTACTAATAAAAACCCTCATATCTATGTATATAATAGCATTATGAAAAATGATAGATTACCAACTCTTCTATATTTAAAAGGAAAACTATCATCATTTAACCATCATTTATACAATTATCAAAAATCAAAAGTTAACCAGTTTAACCTAAGTACAAAAACTATTATCAAAACTAGACCCTATAATTTATTCTTTATGGTATAGGTTACTCAAATCGATTTCTTTTAAACACCTAAAATTCCATTGGCTTTAACGATTTCACAACCATAAAATAAATTACAACAAAAAGGTTGAAGACTCTCTACCAAACTTAATGAACTGCGCATTCGAAAATACCAAAGGAGAAACAACTGCTAAGCAGATAACTACGCTATGGCTGTAACTCTTCCATTTAAAGACAAAATAATATTTATAAAAATAGTCTTCATATTATCCAAAAGTTAACCATTACAGTCGCTACTTGGATCAGCACTTAAAACCAAATGACCATAACAGCGTGGAAGCCATGAAAGACATACCATGGTTGAAAGTTTCCACATAACTTTATCACAGTTTGAAAAACGAAAAAAAAAAACCTAGAACAACAACATTTTTACCTTAAATCCTAAATACAAGAGTCGTAACTCTTTGGTAGAACCCTAAGGGTTATAATTAAGAACAACCATGTGACCTCCCTTACTAATCCAAAACAAAACAACACTCAACCACCAGTAAATGTTTTGAAAACCATAGTAATAAACCATAAGAACCATCGTTTTCATCGTAGATACAATCACGACAAAGAATACCCCAGGGTGAAACTGAGGCTTACTCGAGCCTTCATGCCCAGAACCTTCATTCTCAAGCAAATTCCTTCAACCTTCACTGATATCTTCTTTACCTATCATAAAACAACCATGGCTTAGAACTGTCAAAATTGAGCTTGGTACAAAAGAACAAAAAGAAAATGTAAATGCTTGGAGGATTTCAAAATGACTTGCCAGTATAAAAGTTGAGCTCATGGTCGTGGCAAAAAACCCAGAGCTTCAATGTTGTTAACGCCTCGATAAACGAAATTAATCATTGTTTAAATGTTGAGCTTGAAGAACCAGGGTTCAAGCTTGAGTGACAATCGTTGTAGAAGACTCAATAGGGCTGAGGTCCTCTCGGCCCATGCTCCCTTTCCAACAGTAAATAGCTAATGAAACCGAGTGTTTTTAGGGAAACGTTGAAGGTAAGTACATAGTGTTTAATGCCAAAACCCTTAATCAACAAGTATCCACGACGTGGAATCCACTAACATTGAAATTTGATATTCGTTTGATATAGTTTGGAGCCTGCGATATGTATAAAGAGTACATCACCATGTCTTTTGGTTCAAACATTATACAAATTATTGTATGCAAGGTAATAATATTACATTTGTTTACAATGAAACAAGTTATGGTTTGATAAGTTGAAGCTTCGAGCTAGGTTATAGTTGTATATATGCATTGTGTAGTCTTAGATAGGTTATATGCATTGGTGATATGCATAGGTTAGTATTGTTATATTTATAATCGGTTTTTAACTACCATTTTTGTTATCCCTAGGTTAGTTTATACGTTATGCATCTAATACATACCTAGGTTAGTGTATTGTTATGCATTGATTATATATTTCTAGGTTAGCTTGTCTAATTTGCAATGAATTTTAGTGCAAAAATTAATAATGATAACATTAGAACTTAGGAATTTCTAGGTTTACATGGGAAGATGCATGATTATAAAACATGGAAAATGTTTTAGGCTCATAAAACTGCATTTAACTAAAAGCATGTTGGATGACTTTATGCCATAATTTATCTGGTAAAACAAATGATCATCACTACCAAATGCATTTTTCTACCTAGGTAAAGAAAACTCCGTTGTAGGCCTGGGAATTCTTATACTTAGATAATATATACTAATTACATAGAGTTCAAGAATATTTTCTAGCTTACTCGTTGAGTCTTCCGAATCATAATTTTCTTACATCGTAAACCTGGAATTAAGTTTACCTATAAATCCTGTACAAGCATCGGATCTGTGTTAGCTTTAAGAAAAGCTAAGTAAGCCTTGGGCTAACCACAAGCCCCCTTCAGTAAGAAAAGAAAAAAAACCATCAGAATCATACTTATTCTTACAAACAATCCAATGATCAGTATTGAGTAATTGGAAACTCTTTATCTTTTGAAATACATTTTATTCAAGATTGAAAATCAATAGAGTTTGAATATGGTTAGTAGCACGTGACTAAAAAGTTAGTAAGTAAAATTCTATAACTTTTTAGTCATAGTTAACAAAACAGAAATTAACTCCTAAGTTTCTCTTAACGTCTCGTCCTGTAATCTATCTGTTAATTAAACTAAAGTTAGTTATTAAACTAGCATTTTTAGGCTATGACTTAACATTAAATGTCACATAGAATTTTTTTTTAATTTTTGTGATTTTTTTGGAGATGTCACATATGGTATCAGAGAATATGTTCAGACACTAGGCCTGAAGTGGCTCAGCACACGTAAACCAAAAAGTAAATAGAAAGTATGGATACTGATTCATGATTTTTAAATGTTGTGTACATAATATTTCTGAATTAGATTTGTAGGTATGGAAGGACTCGAAGTGTATCCTGAAGAGAGGTCCCCGCTAAATGAACAAATTAATTCTGGAAAAGAACCTTCTAAAGAAGATATAACTAATAACTCATATGAATTATTGCAAACAGTTAATGATCTAAAAGATGAAATGGAGAACGTTAAAAAATAAAATGAGAGAATCCTAAGAGCTCAGGAGGAGCTGAATCAAATATTGTCGGGAAAGTTTTATAACAAAGAAAAGGATAAACTGATAGAATATGACACTATGTCCTATCAACATAAGAGTAAAAGGTCAAAACACTATAAAATTGAAAGCAGTTCTTGTTCCGAGATTAACGGTAATTCACACAAAAAGAAACACCATAATTCTAGTGACAGTAGCAAGAGTAATTATCGCTCTAGAAAGAAGAAGTAGAAGCCCTATGAAGAGATTTATGGGGAGTTCAAAAAGATTAAAGCACTAAATTTTAATGGAGAAACATAAAAGGGAGAGGAAGCCGAAGCATGGCTGTCCGGAATGAAAAATTACTTTCAGATATATAATTATGCAAATAAGTTAAAAGCTAGGATGGTAGTTTATAACTTAACTAGAAAAGCCGACATTTGGTGGCAGGGCACAAAATGAGTTAAGGGCATAAAAGAGAAGAATATAAACTGGATCACTTTTAAGAAGTACTTTTAAAAGAAATTTCAGTCGGAGCAATATTACGAGGAACAAACTAAATAATTTTATGACTTAATGTTAGGAACCATGACTATGAAAGAGTTAAATAGTAAATGTTTAAGCTTACTATGTTATGTGCCTTATATTGTTGATGAAAAACCCAAGGTACAGTGGTTTCTGAGCTGTTTAACTTTTCATATTAAGGAAAAAATTGAATATGATAATCCCAAGACCCTTGAAGAGGCCATGCGAAAAGCAGTTTTCTGCTATGAGCAAAACCGGAAAAGGGAGAACATGCCAAATTGGAAAACAAAAAGGCCTAATAATAATTTTGAATCAAGGAAGAAAAATTTCACACCTAATCGAAATTTTGTGCATAACAACTGACATAATCTTCCTAATAGAAAATTTCAAGGAAGTAATTCAAAAGTTAACCCACAGCAAAATCTTGTTGTCACAAGAAATAAAGAATTTTGTAATGTCCCCAACAATTGAATTTTTTTATTTATTAGGCTATTAACAATTACCTAAATGGAACATTATTCAACTTGCGGAATATAACGTACACTAGTTGTACCATTGTTTGCTCGTAAGTTGTTCTTACGTTCTATCATCTTACATTCTGTTATACTTATTTCTGTTTTTTAATTAAGCTATCGTAATACCAATTACTACATTGTTCTTATGGTTATACATTATTGTTTTTGTGTCGTTACTTGATTTCATGCTTCGCTTATTTTTTCATAGTCTTACTTGTTATTTATATGGTTCTAACTTAACTTTGTTTATGGAACTAAAGTGAGTAGAGTGGCGAGACTAGTTCTCTCATTACGGTGTGAGAGGTAAAGTGTTCGTTGTCTTAGCAAGCTTACTTAGTTCTTTGAACTAAGGCACCTCTTTCATCTCATATGTAGATTATACTTAGCAACGAAGACTTGTTAAAGTGTGCTGAACATTTTGAACATTATAATACCTACTGGTTGTTAATACGGTCCTTTACCAACTCAGCTTGTTAGATAGTTAATTTATATTTTCATTAATTATATAACCTAGATGAATTATCTATATGATATCTATCATTCATTATATTTTTATTTCATGTTTATGTTATTATAAGCATTAAATATCTCTTATTTTTATTGGAAGGTTATAACTTGGCTAGAGATCAAACTTGGATTTTATTCATAGCAATGATACCATGGCCGCATTTCATATTCCATGGTTTCTAAGAATTAAGCTTAGAGAACATAGATATGCAATATATTAAGGCTTAAACCTATGGTCTAAACGATACATGTCATATGCTATACATGTACATGGTGGATTGACATTTGGATTAGCGTATAAAGTGCAGGTGCTAAACATTATACTATACATTATGTTGTACATTGGGGTGGCAAGTTATAACATATGGTTTTGGAACTTATGCGATGGGGTTTAAGACCCTGCATGAAATGGAACCCAACATTAATGTAATGAATGCAAACTATGGGAAAGTGGGTTTTGGGTTGGTAGTTGACACCAAGATCACGCCATTAATGCTTCTTGGGGTTTGGGGTAGCCCAAGCTTAGGGCTTGGCTCCATGAATAGTTTGGTCATTTCGCTTGGTTTCTGGATGGTTTTGGTATCAACTCTGCGCTGCGAATGTAGATGATGCCCTGGTTATGAAGGTAAGCTTCGCTAGTTTCTTGCCTGCATTTGATGTTTGTTTTCGTGGCTCCTTCTATGTCACACTTCTCATCCTCTATGTGTTGGTGGTTGCAGGTGACAGGGTAAGCAAGGAGTGGGATGGCTCAGAGCTCATAGCTAGCTCAAGGATGATGCCGTCATAGTCATGGTAATCCTGTTACACAAGTATATGCTTGTCACCTCTCGGCATTGTGGGTAGGACTAGGTTATCATGTTTTTTTTTGGAATTTTATGTGGGATTTCGATTCTCCTTCGGGCCTATGTCTGCAAGGTTTGGGTTTGTAAAATTGATGGTGTTGTTAGCAGTGAATTGGGGAAACCTGGGACTTTTATCAGAATGTGTTTGTTTATGTAAATCGTATTTTTGATTTAGGGGTTTTAAGCCTGGGAAGCACCATTGCTTGCAATGGTGCCATAGCCCTTGGCACGACTAGGTAAACTTCGATTTAAAGACTTTAATGGTGACTGTGTAAATGAATATCTGCTGTGTTTTTTACAAAGGTTAATGGACTGGACTTTGCGTAAAATATTATGCTGCGATAGGTGTTTATTAAACTTTTTTTGCATAAGGTAGTTACCTGCATGGTTGCTCTGTGTATAAATGCTTGCATTTATTTTCTTAGATATTAATCCCTATCAATGAATGGGTTGATGGCCATGACGTGCGCGGCATGATCCCTTCCCATTGATGCTACGATAGTTTGGATGGTTGCACTTCTTACTATTTCGTTTTATTATTATGTGATATGTAATGTGAAAAAGCCATGGGTAAAAACCCATGATGGCTATCATTGTTGTAGGTTTACTTTTAATGGATAGAGTATTTAGTTGTTTGGTGGCCGAGGCCATGCTTACAGCATGGGTGTAGAAACTCGGGTCTTGCGACCTTGCTGTAGCGAATGTATTTGATTATTAAGCCTGCATACCCTCTGTGTATAACATGGTCGTGATGGATGCAAAGCGATGCTTCAAGATTCAAATCCTGCTCATGGTTGATGTAATGAGTTGTATTTTATGGTGGATGTGAAATGGGGCTTTAGTTTCCCACAGGATTCGATTCCTATCGTCTCTTCTAATTACTTTGGACTATGTAGAGATTACGATATGGTTTACAAAATGATTATTGTGTATGGATTTATATTGGGATTTTTAATGTGGCTTGTGACTTGGGTTTGGATACCCACAAGGGCCTATACTATGACCTCTGATAGCTTAAGGGTTTTAGTTTAATAAATGGAAAGTCATTTAGTTAATGTTTATTATTAATTGATGTAGGTTTTAATAAGAAGGCATCATGGTTATGTAGCGAATAGCAATAATAGTCTACAAGATTTGTTCCTGCGATGTTAATGTAATTACTGAGTTCTTTATTTAATGATTATGATATTATTGTAATTAATTGTTATACTATGGCGTTGAGTGATATTTAAATGGGACTATTCGATTTTTATGGCATATGTTTTGATTATGTGGATTTATAATGTTAGGACTGTGGATTTTAAATAGTGAAAAGAGATTTTCTCTTAGACCAGAGAATGGTCACATTACTTACTATGTTCGTTGTTTATGATGATGTTATTTTTAATGCAATGCTTTAGTATTTATTGTGTATTTAAATATGCATCCTTAAAAGGTATTTAATGGTTTATTTATCTTCAATTTAATGTGGATCTACTTGTAATCTGTACTTAGTTGATTTGATTTATAATTCCATTCTAAAACTGTTAATGTATACTTGTAATTAGTATTCTGATTTGTTTACTATTGATTTTAATTAGATAGATTCTAATCTAGGTTTTAGATGATACATTAGGTTAGAACTATTATTTAATTTAACATGGATCTACTGAAAAATGAAATATGTCAGTAGAGTAAAAAGGACAAAAAGCATATAGGTCCTAGTTCTTAAATAAAACCTAGTTTATACTTAACCCAGTTAAAAAATAATATAGGAATTAAAACTAGGGTGCAGAACAATTGATAAACACTTATAAATAAACTAAACTTGCAGAAGTAAACTGATGAATAAACCTTGGATAAATATGGTATAGAAAATAACTTACATCCTAGGGTTAATATTAAAAAATGCAGACCCTAACAGAATTTAACCAGAGAAACAAACACATTGGGTTAGGAAATGCAATGTAATCAATTACCCAGCATAGCTAGAATTTAATCTAGAAAAATGGAACAGGAAGTTTAGGGTTTCATACCTGTAACTTGAAGCTCTTTTAATGGTTGAACATGCACACTCAAATAACCATAATGAACAATTCAAAGGACGATCTGACCTATATTTTTTGATGACCAAATCAATTGATAACTACCACATTCCACCCAACCATGACCTAGAACCATTCCTGGTTTTAATCCGGATCCCCCCGAGCTAAACTCCAACATGCAAGTAGTTTAGAGATCCTAAGGTAGGGTTTCCTATCTGGTATATCAGGTCTTGACTAGTTATCCTTTTTCCTTCTAGGAAAATGTTCGCCAAGAATTTACTTGAGAGTAAAATAGGAATAAAATGACTCCTCCCAATGATAGATCAGAACCCCAAGAATTTCCTTGGCCTGAGTATTTATAGACAGACTTTTCAGTCAAAGGGACAGTTAAATCAAGAAAAAATGATTTCTTGATTTAACCCTTTTTAATTACTTTGGGTAATTTTTAATATTTTAACTTAGGAACTTTCAACTAGTTTGCAATTAGACTTTTGTAGGTATTGGACTATTTATTATCTTTAAATAATAAATAATAATGGATGGAGATTTTATTTCTTTATTTAATCATTAATATTATTATTATATTTATTCTTTATACATCCCATATATAAAATACATAATAATATAACACTTGTTAACATTTGTCTTTGGGCGTCATATACCATGATCCCTAGACTTAATGACACTTCTTCATTAAGGTCAAATAGGTGGATGGTTTGGTCTACTAGGCTAGGCAAATCTAAACATCCTTGCATGTTGGATTTCCCTCGTATAATGTGGTAGTTATTTAGTACTTGATGAGAATACATAAATTCAAAATTTCATTTAATCACTTATAAATAAGTATGATGAGATCAATATTTTTCTCGAGTCATTTTCACTCAGAAGTTATTAAATTATTTTCAGTAACCCTTGGCGCTTACCAGAGCCCATACTCAATGCTTTAACAAGGAGTTACAAACTTAGTACAATTCTAGAGCTCTTTGCTCAACACTAATGCTAGGATGTACTTGTACGATACACCTAGGGATACAATGGCCAAGGATCTGATGCTCCAGATATTATGCTCAACATCAACATGGAAGGCTCCAGGGCTTATGCTCGACACTTCAAAATCTTATCTTTTCATGTGCTCCATAGCTTCTTTCTCAACACAAATGTAAGTACGCATGTGCTCCAGAGATCCTTTCTCAACACAAAACATTAATCACCCATGTGCTCCAAAGCTCCTCGTTCAACACAAAACATTAATTACCCATGTGCTCTAGAGCTCCTTTCTCAACACAAAACATCTCATAAATCATGTGCTTCAGGGTCCATGCCCAACACAAAAAAACATATATATATATATATATATATATATATATATATATATATAATCAACAATTGGCTTACGCCCAATATATAAAACAAATCCTCATGTTCATATGCAGTGGGGTCTTCGACCTAATATATCAAAATAAAATATCAAGTCAACATCATAATCAATAGGAACATGATTATAAGTGTTAGTCCAAAATTTGGGATATTACAAATTTACAAACTATCATAGTAATTATGTTAAACCTAATGAACGTAAGGAACCAATAAAATGTTGGGAATGCGAGGGATGACACTATGCATCAGTCTGTCCTAACATAAAGAAGACCATCAACAACATTCATGTTGTGCAGGAAGAAATAACGGTTGGTGATTTAGCGAGAGGTATGCCCAGAATCAATGTCGCGTTGGGAAACAGACAGGCTGAATATCAGACATCCATGGTTGAAGTAGAAGTTATGCTTAACCATAAACCTATTTCTATTTTAATTGACCCAGGGGCTATCCTAATTAATGTATCTCATAGTTTAGTAGAGAAAAGTAAACTACGAATAGAGAAATTTGCAAAGTCATGGTTGGTTCAATTAGCTACATGAGCAAAAACAAAAGTAATTGATTTTGTGAAAGATTGTACATTATTTATGAATCAGTTTGAGACTTATGTAAATATGAATATACTTTTGTTAAGCTCCTATGATGTATTAATTGGAATGGATTTGTTGGAACAACATCTAGTAGTGTTAAATTGTTTTGATAAAACTTTTACATGTTTAAATAATGAGGGAGAAACAATGACAGTAAAATGAATCCCTAGGACAACAAAAATCATACAGATTTATTCCTTACAACTAAAAAGGGTTGTTTGGAAGGGATGTAAAGATTTTGCTGTAACTATAAATAATGAAGAACACATTAATAAATAAGACAAACTAAAATGAGAAGATATACCAATTCTGAGAGGTTATTTGGATGTGTTTCCGAAGGAAATTCTGGTATTTCCTCCAAAAAGAGAGCTGGATTTCACTGATTGAGCTGGTACCTAGTGTGGTGCCTAACTCAAAATATCCTTACTGCATGAACATCTTGGAGCTTAATGAACTAAAATCACAATTAAAATAACTGATAGATAAGAAGTATATAATACCAACTGTGTCTCCTTGGGGAATTCCGGTCATTTTTGTTAAAAAGAAGGATGCTACTCTGTGCTTATGCATTGACTACCATCAACTTAATAAGATGACAATAAAAAATAGACACCCGATTCCATGCATAGATGATATCTTTGATCAGTTACGCGGAGAAACAATATTTTCAAAAATTCACTTAATATCTAGTTATCATCAAGTCTGGATTAAGGATGAGGATATTTTCAAGACGACTTTTAGGACCCGATATGGTCACTATGAGTTCGTTGTCATGCCATTTGGGCTAACTAATGCCCCGACAACATTCATGTGTTTAATGAACAACGTATTACCTAATTATCTAGATAAGTTTGTAGTAGTTTTTATTGATGATATTTTAATCTATTCTAAGACTAAATAAGAGCACGAAGAATATTTAAGAATCAATTTATAAGTGTTAAGGGAACATTAGTTGTATGCAAAGTTTAGTAAATGCGACTTATTCAAAGATAAAATACAATACTTGGGTCACATAATAACTAAAGATGGGATCTCAGTTGACTTAGATAAGATAAAAGAAATTAACGAATGATCGATCCCAAAGGATGTGACTGATGTACGGTCATTCATGGGGATCACCGGGTATTATCAAAGATTCATTAAGGTATTTTCAATTATCGTGAATCCCATAACTTCTCTATAGAAGAAAGGGAAGAAATTTTTATGGGATAAAAAATGTGAAGAGAGTTCTAAGAAATTAAAAGAATTCTTAACTACCGCACCGATTTTCAGAATTGCGGATCCTAACAAGGACTTTGTTGTATGCACTGATGCATGCAACGATGGCCTTGGTGGGTTCTTAACTCAAGAAGGACACGTAAGAGCGTATGAGTCCAGAAAACTCAAAATTCACGAGAAAAATTACGCTACTTACGATCTAGAATTGGCTACCATGATACATGCATTAAAGATGTGGTGCCATCACTTGATCAGGAGAAAATTTATCTTAATGACGGATAATAAGGGTTTAAAGTATCTGTTGGATCAACTAAATTTAAACGCAAGGCAAGCTAGGTGGCTAGATTTCCTTAGAGAATATGATTTCGATATCCAACATATGAAGGGGAAGGAAAATAAAGTAGTTGATTCTTTGATCAGAAATGTAAGATTAAATTTTATGGAAGCAATCAGTACTTACAAAATAGATTTAGAATATTCGCTCGAAGAAGGAGTAAAATTGGATGAAAATTACCAAAAAATGCAAGATAAAGTGGTAGAAGATATAACTAAAATTTTAAGTTCAGGCTATAGTCTAAATGAAAAGGGGTTAATACTTTATAAAAATAGCTTGTATATACCTAACGTACCCAATGTTAAGTTGCTAATATTAAATGAAATACATATGAGTCCTTATTCTGGACACCCTGGATATCAAAAGATAATAACTATGTTACGTAAAGATTACTTTTTAATGTATATGAAGAATGAGTTGGAAAAATATATAGCTAGATGTTTTGAATGTCAACAGGTTAAGACTGAGCATCAACATCCAGCTAGTTTATTACAATGGTTACCAATTCCTAGTTGGAAATGGGAAATAATCAACATTGATTTCATTATAAGTTTGCCTAAAAATCAAAACCAGAATGATTCTATAATGGTAGTTGTTGACAAAATCAATAAGGTAGACCATTTTATACCAGTAAAGACCGCTCATAAGGCTGCTAATATTGCTGAAATATTTATGAAACAAATTTTTTGTTTTCATCGAATTCCAAAGTTATAATTTCTGACAAAGACTCTAAATTAACGGGAAACTTCTAGAAATCTTTATTTAAAGGCTTAAATACTACTTTAAATTTTAGTACATCTTTTCATCTAGAAACGGATGGGCAAATAGAAAGGGTAAATCATATTTTGGAAGATATGTTAAGGATGTTCGTAAGAGAACAACCAAGTAAATGGGAGGACTACTTACACTTGGTTGAGTTTGCGTACAAGAACCACTACCAAGATTCAGCAAAATTCAGCCCATTTGAGATTCTGTAAGGTAGAAAATACAATACTCCCATCTCACAGAGTAACCCCATTGACAGGTTAATACTAGGACCTGATCTATTAAAGGACATGGAAATAACCGTGAAGCAGGTACACGAAAATTTAAAGGTTGTACAAGGAAAACAAAATAGTCAAGCAGATATTAAACAAACTCAGAAAGAGTTATAGGTGGGTGAACATGTTTTCATTAAGGTAAAACCTAAAAAGAGTTCCTTAAAATTAGGGATATGTGCTAAGCCTGCACCCAAGTACTATGGAACTTTCAAAATATTGTCTAGAGTTGGACTGGTGGCATACCAATTGGCCTTACCACCAAATATTAAAGTTAATAATGTTTTTCATATTTCTATTTGAAAAAGATATGTACATGATGCTACTCATGGGATAAATTGGAGTGATGTGCATGTGGAACCCGAAGGAGATATTCTGGTGGAACCGGACTGTATCCTTGACAAGAGAGAGATCTTGTTTTGGAATCACACCATTGGGTAGGTGAAGGTGCAATGGAAGCACCTTAGTCCAGAAGAAGCAACTTGAGAATTGGAGAGTCATATGCAGGCGACATATCCAATTCTGTTCCAGGGAAGCTCTGAGGATGATGAATAAAGAAACATTGAGGATGATGTTGCACATAAGGGGGGGTGTATGTCACGTACCCCAATTTCAATAACATTTTATGTTTAAAAAGACATTATATTTTATTTTTATTGTAAAGTTTGTGACTATTGACCATGTGGGGTCAAGGATGACTGTAATTAATTATGTTGAATATTTTATTAGTTAATAAATAAAAGATGAGACAAGTAGCCTAAGGAGGCTCTTGAATGAGTTCCCACTGACCCACTAGGAGGAATATACTAGGGTGAGCATAAACTGACACATGGAAGCATCCTCAACCACTTCTAGTTCGTGCAGGGGGGAAATTCCCTAATTTTGTGGTCATGTTCCCCAAGAAAGTGGAACATAGTAGGTGGCTCATTAAGTGAAAAAATGACCAAAAATACCTAGGCATGAATATATCTATCCATCGAATTCAGCAAAAGGTTGTTCAATGATTACCTTGTGAAATTTCTGAAGTTGATAAAGGTGCACAAGAGATTCGATGAGGGGAAAGGAAGATGTGGATTGAGTGATTAAGACTGTTTTTTGAACTTGTGCAGCTTCTTAGATGATTTATTTACAATTGAGGACATAAGTACTGATGTTAAGTACTTATGTGGAGTTGCAAGGGTATTTAATCCCTTTTCTTCACCCACTGCTTTCATCCTGGTGGATCAGTGGTCAGGCTCAGGGGTCCTAAGACAAGGATTTGAGCTATCTTCAGGAAAAGGTTGGGTGGAACGAGATCCTTGGGATATTTGTCTCTTCTACAAGTTATGAGGTTCCATTGCGTTATCTTATTTATTGTTATGCAAGCAAATTACTGGAATGAAAGTAGTCATGATTAGTTTTACTATTATTACTTAGATAATTTGGATATGCAAATAGACTGTTTAAGTCTGCATTTTATTCAAGAATTTTTGATTGTATATGTTTATCTAAATAAATGAACCTAGCGTTAGAATTGATTGATTAATGAGTAAAATCCCTTTCTGTTTTTTTCCACTCATCTTATGATGAAGTACTCTAGTACAGAAGGTTTGTTTAAAGGTAAATAGGAATGTCTATACATGGATAAAATGATCTAAAACTATTATCAAATTGAAGAGTTTGCATAGAAATGAATCACTAATCTTTTCTTTTGTTAAGATACCCACATTATTTTCAAATAAGTGTTAAAACATTGAAAGATTTTACTGTTATTTAGTAGCTAATTACCATAATATTTCCTTTTCTAGGTTTTAACTTTTTATACAAAAACCCCTAATATTTTTACATAGAGTCTATTATGGTAAGCTTCTGTCACTCAATCATAAAAATGGGTATAGTATAATATAATAATAATTACTGAAATACAAACAAATTAGTTATACTTAGTAAAGAAAACTCTTCATTTATTTAATACTTTAAAAACCTAAAATATAAACAAGTATTCTAGTTATATTAAAAAAATAACGCACAGTTAAGCCCCAAACTGTTTCTTTTTAAACCTAAACACAGTAAGTTCATAATGAACAGATAATAGACTCAGAATAGTAAAAATTATAATACCTATTGCATTATAGTACATAATTTAGTTACTGAGTAAACCAGTTGTAAATAACCATTATAACTCAATTAATATTATTATAAACTATGTTTCTAAACCCTAATCTCCTAATATAAATCCTCATATCTATGTATAGAATCCCATTATGAAAAAGGATATATTACCATCTCTTCTACATTTAAAAGGAAAACTATCATCATTTAACCATCATTTATACAATTATAAAAAACCAAAAGTTAACCAATTTAACCTAATTACAGAAACTGTTATCAAAACCAAACCCTAGAATTTATTATTTATGGTATAGGTTACTCAAATTGATTTATTTTAAACAACTAAAATTCCATTGGATTTAACCAGTTCACAGCCATAAAATAAATTACAACAAAAACATTGAAGACTCTGTACCAAACTTAATGCACTGCGCATTCAAAAATACCAGAGGAGAAACAACTGCTAAGCAGATAATTACACTATGGTCGTAACTCTACCATTTAAAGACAAAAAAATATTTATAAACATAGTCTTCAAATTATCCAAAATTTAACCATTACAGTCACCACTTGGATCGGTGCTTAAAACTAAATTACCATAAAAGTTTTGAAGCGACGAAAGACATACCACAGCTGAATGTTTCCACATAGATTTATCAAAGTTTGCAAAACAAAAACAAAACCCTGGAAACGTAACATTTTTACCCTAACTCATAAATACAAGATCCGTAACTCTTTGGTAAAACCCTAAGGGTTATAATTAAGAACGGCCACACGACCTCCCTTACTAATCCAAAACAAAACAACATTCAACCACCAATAATTTTTTTTAACACCATAGTAATAACCCATAAGAACCATCATTTTCATCACAGACACAATCACGTTGAAGGATACCCCAGGTTGAAACCGAGGCTTACCAGAGCCTTCATGCCCGCAACCTTCAAGCTCAAGCAAATTCCTTCAACCTTTGTTAGTATCTTCTTCACCTATCATAAAACAACCATGGCTTACAACTGTCAAAATTGAGCTTGGTACAAATGAATACAAAGAAAATGTAAATGCATCAAAGCTTTTGAAACGACTTACCAATATAAATGTTGAGATCACGGTCATGGAAAAAAAACCAGAGCTTCAATCATGTTAACTCCTCGACAAATGAAAGTAATCACTATTTAAATGTTGAGCTTGAAGAACCAGGGTTCAAGCCTGAGTGACAATTGTTGCAGAAGACCCAAGAAGGTCGAGCGCCTATTGGCCCATGCTCTCTTTCCAACAGTAAACAACAAATGAATCTGAGTTTTTTTAGGGAAACGTTGAAGGTAAGTACATAGGGTTTAATTCCAAAACCCTTAATCAATGAGTATCCACGATGTGGAATCCACTAACACTGAAATCCAATATTCATTTGATATAGTTTGGAGCCTGTGATATGTATAAGAATACATCACCATGACTTTTAGTTAAAACATTATACAAATTTTTATATGCAAGGTAATAATATTACATTTGTTTACAATTAAACAAGTTATGGTTTTATAAGTTGAAGCTTCGAGCTAGGTTATAGTTTTATATATGCATTGTGTAGTCTTAGCTAGGTTATATGCATTGGTGATATGCATAGGTAAGTATTGCTATATTTATAGTTGGTTTTTAACTGCCATTTTTGTTATGGCTAGTTTATTTTATATGCTATGCATCGAATACATACCTAGGTTAGTGTATTGTTATGCATCGAGTATATATGTCTAGGTTATCTTGTCTAATTTGCAATGAGTTTTTAGTGAAAAAATTAATAATGATAACATTAGGACTTAGGAAGTTCTATGTTTACATGGCAAGGTGCATAGTTATAAAACATGGAAAATGTTTTAGGCTCATAAAACTGCATTTAACTAAAATCATGTTGGATGAATTTATGCCATAATTTATATGTTAAAACAAATGATCATCACTACCAAATCTGTTTTTCTACCTAGGTAAAGAAAACTCTGCTATAGGTCTAGGAATTCTTACACTTAGATAATCTATACATTAAATAGAGTTCAAGAATCTTTTCTAGCCTCCTCGTTCAGTCTTTTGAATCATAATTTTCTTACATTGTAAACCTGGAAGTAAGTTTACCTGTAAATCCTATACAAGCATAGGGTCTATGTTGTATTTAAGAAAATTTAAGTAAGCCTCGCGCTAAGCACAAGCCCCCTTTAGTATGAAAAAAAAAATAACCATCATAATCATACTTATTCTTACAAACAATCCAGTGATCAGAATTGAGTAATTAGAAACTCTTTAACTTTTGAAAAACATGTTTTTCAAGACTGAAAATAAATATAGTTTGAATACGGTTAGTAGAATGTGACTGACAAGTTAGTAAGTAAATTTATGTATATTTTTTGTCAAAGTTAACAAAAGAGAAATTAACTCCTAAGTTTCTCTTCACGTCTTGTCTTGTAATCTATCTGTTAATTAAACTAAAGTTAGTTCTTAAACTAACATTTTTAGGCTATGACTTAACATTAAATGTCACATAGAAAAATTTTAAATTTTTGTGAATTTTTTGGAGGTGTCACACATTTTGATTGATGACCCAAAACCATAATTTGAGAAAACTTACAAAAAATATTTATAGAAGTAATTTTAACGGGTGGACTCTGATATTCGTTCTAAGGGATAATCCTAAAAAAAATAATGCATAGAACTTGTATTACATAAAATTTCACCCAAACATTTTCTAGCACAATAATAGGCCCAACAAACACTAGAACTTGATCAAGAGGAAGAATACTGAAGAGAAATAGCATTTCATGGAAACCCTATGGGAGAAACTGAGAGTCTAGATCATGTAAAGGAATATTTGAACAATATGATCAAATAATATTGGGACATAGAAAACTAGAGAGACTATATGCCAACCTCTCAATGGGGAATAAAAGTGCAATTAACAAACATTAAACCTAATACAAATACCATTATTTTATATATCTCAAATGGATGAGACCATCTTCCTCCTAAGATAAATCTAGAATGTGGAGAGATTTAAACTTGGAAAATTAGTGGGCACTTCGAGGAAAACCCATAAGACTCAACCATCAATGTTTCGTCAATTAAATTATATAAACAACATAAATGAGACCATATCCCATTATAATTAAAGGATCAATATTTATATCAAGCAACTTGGCTATGATGTACTGGAAGTGATGAAGAAAGGCTATTTTATTACAATACTACTCAAAATTATTCGAGTACATGTCCAAAATAAAAATCCAAGGAGGTATAAGGACTTGGCACATATTTCCATGCAAAGGAAGGGAAATTGATAGAAAATAAACAAAAGGAGAAGAGTTATGAATAGTTGAAACAACTAAGCAAAAAACAAAGGAGCTAAGGGAGACAACTTGACATGAACTTAAGGACGCATCAATACAACAAATCAAGGATAGGAAATATATAGTAGGATCCCATAACATAAATAATTTCAACTATTGTAGGATGCACAATATAGTGGGGAATTGTTGGAAAAATTTACTTATAAAACACAATATATAAGTAGGAACCGTACAAACCCAATTACCAAAGAATAAATAATAGAGGTGCACCCGAATGCTATACTTTTGACCAAGGAATGATAAAAGAGTATATAGGATATAGGGTTATATTGTAACCCAAATGACAATATAGACATTACCAGGAGGAGACATATCCTACAAACACGATTCTACTGAGATTGGGGGAACAAAACAAATAATCATATATTTAGTATCCCCATTGTAATAGTATGATCACCTCGCAAAACTGCAAACCCATGAAACTAAATAGTGTCCAATATTAAAAAAATAAGCCCCCAAAAAACTTTCCACCTGATTTACATAGACATCAACCAAAAGAAGATTGAGTAGCAATTCAATCATGACAAGAAGGATACTCTAGGTCACTTCCTAATGCATAAGAGTATTTTTAAATTTGACACATATAAATTGGCTTATTAGAAATCCATTAAATCGGTATAGATTGAAAATGAAATTAGAAGGAAACTCCATGAGGAGGTGATAAGGGGAATCAAACCTAGGACTTGATTGCACAATTGTAGAAACTAGCCATGAACAACAATATCTCAATAAAATCAAGGATTTATTTGACTTTATACTATGCATTGAGGAATACCAGCAAGGTATCATAAAAGATAAGAGGTACAAAAAATTATCTCTATTTTCAAAAAACTAATTGTAAATTCCTATCATGGTAACATATATATTGATAAAGGATGTTGTAGTAGACCTTGGATATAAACTAAACATTATGTCCTTCAAGTTCTAAGTATAAATGGTGAAACCACCATTGTATTAGATAAATATAGTAATTATAGTGTCCAGCGACATTACCTACACACACTTGGGTACAATAACAATATTCAAAACCAATGGTTATGGTATTAATTCGTATGTGACATCTAAAGGGTTGAAATTATTGAAGGAAGAATATAGGATATTATTTGGTATACCATGAGAGGCATAATATGTTCCAACAAGGATTTCCTTATATTTCAAAACGGAATAAGGAAGCTCATAGTAACTTTGAATATAACAAAGAAAGTGATAGAAGTGGAAAATTATTCCGTAGATAGAGATGAGACATTAGGGACACATTGCAACTTGGGAAACAAGACATGTTTGCCAAAGAGATTGAACAAATCCTAATGAGCATGGCGTTATCCACATTAATGTATCCTTGAATTAATGTCTAATAAAGTTCTAAGAGAATGGGTTCTACAAGAAAATTATGAAGTTTACACTGAATATATCAAAACCATATTTAAGTTGGAATACATGAATATTTATGAATATGGAGAAAATTTAAAACACGCATAAATAATTTTGAGAAATAGATAAAATTATTATTAACTAAAGAAAATATATAACTTCCCTAATAAATTGGGAAAAATACCTTTTCGATGGTGGTTTATGACACAATTCTCATCTAGTTCACATGCCACATGGGAGAAAATTAGAACAAGCTTCCTATGCAAGTTTAAGAAAAAAAGGGATAAAAGCATCGTTGGTATTGTGGAGTAGTTTGAGAATCACACGGTTGATGAGGGAAAATTCCTAGCATCAAGAAAATTAGAACAAGCTTCCTATGCAAGTTTAAGAAAAAAAGGGATAAAAGCATCGTTGGTATTGTGGAGTAGTTTGAGAATCACACGGTTGATGAGGGAAAATTCCTAGCATCAAGAAAATTAGAACAAGCTTCCTATGCAAGTTTAAGAAAAAAAGGGATAAAAGCATCGTTGGTATTGTGGAGTAGTTTGAGAATCACACGGTTGATGAGGGAAAATTCCTAGCATCAAGAAAATTAGAACAAGCTTCCTATGCAAGTTTAAGAAAAAAAGGGATAAAAGCATCGTTGGTATTGTGGAGTAGTTTGAGAATCACACGGTTGATGAGGGAAAATTCCTAGCATCAAGAAAATTAGAACAAGCTTCCTATGCAAGTTTAAGAAAAAAAGGGATAAAAGCATCGTTGGTATTGTGGAGTAGTTTGAGAATCACACGGTTGATGAGGGAAAATTCCTAGCATCAAGAAAATTAGAACAAGCTTCCTATGCAAGTTTAAGAAAAAAAGGGATAAAAGCATCGTTGGTATTGTGGAGTAGTTTGAGAATCACACGGTTGATGAGGGAAAATTCCTAGCATCAAGAAAATTAGAACAAGCTTCCTATGCAAGTTTAAGAAAAAAAGGGATAAAAGCATCGTTGGTATTGTGGAGTAGTTTGAGAATCACACGGTTGATGAGGGAAAATTCCTAGCATCAACAATGGGGGTTATACCTTGAAGAAATGACCAATTAGACTATATCCCTTTGGGTGTAGTAAAATCCATCCAGAGTCTATCTCACCAACCTTTACTGGTTTTGGGGATTTACAATTGTGACCGAGTCCACTATTCTTAAATGCAAAAATTACAAATGAAGTCGAACTAAATTGCAAGCAAAACTTAAATATGTATGAAATTTATAGAAATACATGCAAGTAGAGAAAGGAATTAGTTCATAAGATCATTATTACATATATTCCAATTACTAATAGACTATTATGATCTCTTAGTCCTATTACATTATTCAAAATTATTGCGTAACCATAGTATTTGTATACAAATATCAACTAAAAAAATGTAGGTGTACATAAGTAATTGAATTTAAACATAGAAAAATAACAATTCAAATATATTAATGGGCATCTACTTTGAAAGAAAGTTAGTCATATTAATAATAACAAGCCTACAAAAAAAGAGGTTGAATATAACTAATGTGAATCGATGTGTTCCAATATGAAGAGGTATAAGTACCTATAAAATGTGAATCTTTTTTCTTGGTTTCCACCATAACGTTATTTTTTTATCACTTTATATATATATATTCAAATTTCCCTTGATATCCTATATATTTTTCTCTATAACATAACTTTCATATAAAATCACCATATTGAACTATTAAATGTTCCCTATATACTCCACCAAAACTAGTTGTGGAGTCTCTTCCAAATTCTAAATTTTATATAAAACTCTCTAGATTGAACTCTTAAATAATCTCCAAAGTTGATAGATACTAGAAATATACATTTTACATAAAAATCACCATATTGAAGTTTTAAATATTATCCACCACTGACTTGTACAAACATTATAGTGTGAAATAATACACCCCTCATGAATTAGGAGAGGATAAAGATTTGAGTCATCCACATATGTCCTCATATTCTCACATGACACCAAAGAATGCAGACTTGTTACATTTATTTCCTTTTGTCTATATCCATAATATTCATGGTGTCCATTCTTAATGGCATGTACATAAAAAAAATGTGCTATAACTCTTATAACAATTTAAAAACACGTTTATCTTCTTCTTGAAGGATATTACTAATAGAAAATGTTCAAGGGCGCTTGCACAAAGTTGGTTCCACTTTTTAGTGCCACTTAAGAAATTGGAAACGCACTTCCGAAGTGTAAATTGAGAACGCATATGCGTTATTGATGGTACGTTCAAAATAACCCGAGCCCAAACACAAGGCTAAGGTTAGTAAGGAAGTATCACATATGCGTTATGTAAAATTTAAATATCGCATATGCGATATGGAAAACAAAACCAAAAAAAACAGAGGCCACGGGCCTCATTTCTCATTTGCACAGGGACGTTTCGGGAGAGCGATAAAAAACACAGGTGATAAACCACATAGGTGATTTGCATTTCACCATTTGGATGTCGATTTGGAGGTGGCTTGGCTCCAATGGAAGGTAACTACTCATATCCCTTATAAATTGTTTTCAATTCTTTATTGTTTTTGTTAATTTCATAGTTTTTATAATTGTTTAAAACAAATTTAATAAAAAAAATTCACTTAAATCAAAGAATGATAAATTAAAACAATTTGTATTTTTTTTTTTACATCTTAACAAATAATAGAAATGAGTAATATAATGTGGAAAACGAACCCACTAATAACCCAGAACCTAACCCAAACATGAACCCACGGGGACTTCACTTAGTGAACC
Source organism: Pseudotsuga menziesii (assembly GCA_001517045.1). Taxonomy (NCBI): domain Eukaryota; kingdom Viridiplantae; phylum Streptophyta; class Pinopsida; order Pinales; family Pinaceae; genus Pseudotsuga; species Pseudotsuga menziesii. Next base: position 341,882 of record LPNX011188173.1, read on the forward strand.
TCTCACATATCACATGCGATCATGGGATATTAAAGAATACCCTTAATTTCTAGAGATATTGCCCCAAATTATTTTTGTTGAAACCCCCTCCCAATACTTAAAACCTCCTCCCCACCCCTTTTTATACCTCAATCCTTATAAACCACCCTACCCACCCCAACTTAAACCCCTCATCCCCCCCAATACCTGCAATATATTGGTTCAATTTTTGATAATTTCAAAACCCACAATATGAACTAACGTGATAGGATATTGGTCAATAAGTGAAGCCCCTGTGCATGAACCCAAACCCAAACCCAAAGAGGGAAGAAGATCGAAACTCACAGATTCTGGCACATTTGGTGTCATTGAGGCATATTAGCTCATCTATTAGGGGGGGGGTATCATTTGAGACAATATTTAGTTGATGCATTGTACACAATAACAAACACAATTGCCAATGCCCAAGGAGCTTTGTACAACATTATCTTGTACAGAGAATCCAGGAGGAAATACTACTCCGATGGTTTGAGCTATAAAGACATCAAAGACCTAAAGATTACAAAAGACCAATTATTTTAATTATTTCGGGACCCTAGCACTGGATTGGTTCCACCCACCAGTCGAGCACACATTTCCATAGATTGGTGCACGGAACCAAATATAAAGGCCAATTGGATGGATTGTTGGTATATGGTCTTCGATGAAGACCCTCATGGGAATAGGGACATCCCATTTTATTTCCTTAGGAAGTTGTATACAAAATTCATCCTAGGGAAACATGTTAAATATTTCGATATCTTAGGATTCCAGGGTGTTGGTCATGGGATGCACCAAGATAGGGAAAGGGCCAGGATGGATCCTAACCATGTGCCATGCCCTCCACGCACACCAAAACCCCCTCAGTTGTATCCTACTGCGGGTCCTGTGATTGAGGATACATAGGAGGCCTTATTTGACTTGGAAGATACATTGCTTCAGCATGGGACTGATGTCCAAGGAAGTGTAGTCCAAGGGGTTGGCACTTCTAAGGCCATCCCATTGCACAGTAAGGATCCATCTACATATTACACAGAAGACGCAGAGCGTTCAAAGCGTCATGTTACTCCACACCCTTGCACATCGTGTCGAGGAATATGATATGGCCCTGCTTCAGACTTCTGGGACGATGGATTACTTCGATTTGTAAGTAAAACTCATAATTTTCTTATTATATTTTGTTTCATATCACAATTTTCAATTGGTTCGCAATTTATTTCTATTTAATTATCTAACAAATTATGTGAATAAATATACAGCTGGTGTCCCATGGCTTACCAGAGTTGCCTAGTGTGCTGACCAATGTTGAGAACTTGACGTTGCTGTCAATATTGCATATGGCTTTGGTTCTTCACCATTAGCGGTAAGAACTATACTTGCTAATTTGTCAACTTTATTTACATATTTATAGTAGATATTGTAACATTCAATACATCCTAATTTTGATACAACATGTTTTATGTAGGGTGATCAGGATCAGTACATTGAATCCCAGCCTAGTCCCTCTCATGCAGAGGTAGATTCCTAGACACAGGTATTATTTTAAATATGCTTTTAATTATGTTTCGCTTTCTTTGGAAAAATCATTTTTCTTCCATCATGTATATGTCTCATTTTCTTTGTATTATCTGACATTGACATATGTTACATTATGCAGACATCCGTTGATCCATTGGTGCTTGAAGAGCACCAAAGTGAGGTTGTTGCCGACCCACCTCTTCCCACCCGCCATGTACACGTATGTTTCGCTTTCTTTGAAAACACCATTTTACGTCCATGTAGTATATATGTCTATGATTATTTATATTATCTGAATTTGACATATGTTATTTCATGCAGGCTTCTATTGAGGCACCGGTGCTTGAAGAGCACCAGATTGATGAACCACCTATGACGAGCCAGCAGGTACATTTATGTATCGCTTTCTTTTAATTGTGATTTTAATGATTCAACATGTACTTTTTAATTTTTTGAAATTGTCTAAGTGTATCTTTATCCTTTTGTATGTAGGAATGTAAGTTTGATGAGTATGTCCAAAAAGCGAGCTTCTTCACTAGTACAAGTAGAATTCCTTTTTTCTTGTTTCTATTTAATCGATCCACTGGTTATAGACCTCCTCACGTCTCCCAGGTATATTTATACATTACAACTCTTGCTTATATTGCTTTTTGTAAATGCAAGTATCTTTTTCCTTGTTTCCCCCATTGAAATGTCTCTTTTTCTTTGTATTATCTGACATTGACATATATGTTACTTTATGCAAAAAATATATCGAGATAGTGGTGCTTGAAGAGCACCAAAGTGAGGTTGTTCTTGACCCACCTCTTCCCCCCTGCCAGGTACACGTATGTTTCGCTTTCTTTGTATGTTTATGTATGGATTTCCCTGATTTGGTGCTTTCTCTTTGTGCGTTTTTGTAGGCTTATGTATCGCTTTGACATATGTTACTTTATGCAGGAATCTATTGAGACAGTCATTCTTGAAGAGCACCAAAGTGAGGTTTTTATCGACCCACCTCTTCCCCCCCCCCCCCCCCCCCCCCCCCCCGCTAGGTACATGTATGTTTCACTTTCTTTGGAAACATCATTTTCCATCCATGTAGTATATATGTCTATGATTCTTTTTATTATCTGAAATTGACATATTGTTACTTTATGCAGGATTCTAGTGAGGCACCAGTGCTTGAAGAGCACCAAATCGGTGACCCACCTCTGACAAGCTAGCAAGTATGTTTATGTATCGCTTTCTTTGTATGTTTATGTATCGCTTTGTCTGATTTGGTGCTTGAAGACACCCAAATCGGTCACCCACTTCTTCCCCCCCAATGTACATGTATATTTTTTGACATTGGCATATATATATATTTTTATGCAGCTTGATAGTGAGCAAGTGGTGCTTGAAGAGCACCCAATCAGGGTCACTGCTAGTGAGGCACCATGACCCACCATTACCTACTCATGTACAGTAAGTAAAAATGTTATATTGGTTATGGAATTTGAACAAATGTACATAGAATTTTTATAGGTTGGTAAACTAACTTACAAATTTTGGTTTTTCTGTAGTCTCCACTGATGTGACCTATCCCTCTTGTTCAGCGATGGGGATCACCAGTGAGCAGTCAAAAAATAAATCTAGACTTCTCCTAAGATATTCATAGTGGAATAAAAAGGGGGGATAACTAGAATAAATGTATAGGGGGGATACACATATGTAACTTTTTGTTTTTATACAAATAGATGTACATTTTGATCCACTATTTTGTATTATGGCCATGTGGCATGCTGATTTTTGTAACATTATTTATATACATATATAATATAAAGCAAGGTTCAAATTTATACATATATGGTTGACTTGATCTTGGAACATGATATGTGTGGTTCACCTATGTGATATAATGATATGTGTGGTTTACATGTGTGCTAACTTATGAATTTCCAATACTTTAAGGAAAAATTTATGACTCGTCAACTTTTTAACAGTACGGCTATCATCAACCTTTTAACATCATAACCATACCATACACTACCTAAATTACATATACACTAACATCATAACACAAAGTCATGCATGCATGTGTAATATACCATATCATACCCTAAAATACCCTATGATACTAACATCATACCATACTAACATACAATAACATACCCTACAATACCCTATGATACTAACATCATAACATACTAACATACAATAACATACCCTGCAATACCCTATGATACTAACATCATACCATACTAACATACCATACCATTGTAATATACCATACCATACCCTACAATACTAACACCATACCCTACAAACCCTAGTTGGTTTTCAATATGTACAAACATCCATGTGCTTTTAGTGCCATCTAATAACTTGTAAAGAGGTCACTAAACCATAGTTCCATGTCATAACTTGTCAACCCTAGCGATAGCATGCAAAGTGGTGTTCATGAAACCCTAGTTGGTTTCCAATTTGTACATGTCCATGTCTTTTTAGTTCCATCTCATAACTTGTAAAGAGGTCACTAAACCATAGTTCCATCTCATAACTTGTCCACCCTAGTGATAGCATGCAAAGTGTTGTTCATGAAACCCTAGTTGGTTTCCAATTTGTACATATCCATGTGTTTTTATTTTCATGTCTTAACTTGTAAAGAGGTCACTAAACCCTAGTTCCATCTCATAATTTGTCAACCCTAGTGATAGCATGCAAATTGGTATTCATGAAATCCTAGTTGGTGTCCAATTTGTACATGTCCATGTGTTTCTAGTTCCATCTCATAACTTGTAAATTGCTCACTAAACCCTAGTTCCATGTCATAACTTGTAAATCCTAGTGATAGCATGCAAATTGGTGTCCATGAAAGCCTAGTTGGTTTCCAATTTGTACATGTCCATGTGTTTCTAGTTCCGTCTCATAACTTGTAAATTGCTCACTCAACCCTAGTTCCATGTCATCACTTGTCAACCCTAGTGATAGCATGCAAATTGGTTTTCATGAAAGCCTAGTTGGTTTCCAATTTGTACATTTCCATGTGTTTCTAGTTCCGTCTCATAACTTGTAAATTTCTCACTAAACCCTAGTTCGATGTCATAACTTGTCAACCCTAGTGATAGCATGCAAATTGGTGTTCATGAAAGCCTAGTTGGTTTCCAATTTGTACATGTCCATGTGTTTCTAGTTCTGTCTCATAACTTGTAAATTTCTCACTAAAACCTAGTTTCATGTCATAACTTGTCAACCCTAGTGATAGCACGCAAATTGGTGTTCATGAAAGCCTAGTTGGTTTCCAATTTGTACATGTCTATGTGTTTCTAGTTCCATCTCATAACTTGTAAATTGATCACTAAACGCTAGTTCCATGTAATAACTTGTCAACCCTAATGATAGCATGCAAATTGGTTTTCATGAAATCCTAGTTGGTTTCCAATTTGTACATGTCCATGTGTTTTTAGTTCCATCTCATAACTTGTAAAGAGCTCACTAAACCCTAGTTCCATCTCATTATTTGTCAACCCATGCAAAGTGGTGTTCATGAAACCCTAGTTGGTTTCCAATTTGTACATGTCCATGTGTTTCTAGTTCCCTCTCTTAACTTGTAAATTTCTCACTAAACCCTAGTTCCATGTCATAACTTGTCAACCCTAGTGATAGCATGCAAAGTGGTGTTCATGAAACCCTAGTTGGTTTCCAATTTGTACATGCCCATGTGTTTTTAGTTCCATCTCTTAACTTGTAAATAGGTCACTAAACCCTAGTTCCATCTCTTAATTTGTAAAGAGGTCAATAAACCCTTGTGATAGCATGCAAATTGGTGTTCATGAAAGCCTAGTTCGTTTCCACTTTGTACATGTCCATGTGTTCCTAGTTCCCTCTCTTAACTTGTAAATTGCTCACTAAACCCTAGTTCCATCTCATTATTTTTCAACCCTAGTTGGTTTCCAATTTCTAGTTCCCTCTCTTAACTTGTAAATAGCGCACTAAACCCTAGTTCCATCTCATTATTTGTCAACCCATGCAAAGCGATGTTCATGAAACCCTAGTTGGTTTCCAATTTGTACATGTCCATGTGTTTCTAGTTCTATCTCTTAACTTGTAAAGAGCTCACTAAACCCTAGTTCCATCTCAATATTTTTCAACCCATGCAAAGTGGTGTTCATCAAAACCCTAGTTGGTTTCCAATTTGTACATGTCCATGTGTTTCTAGTTCCTTCTCTTGACTTGTAAATTGCTCACTAAACCCTAGTTCCATGTCATAACTTGTCAACCCTAGTGATAGCATGCAAAGTGGTGTTCATGAAATCCTAGTTGGTTTTCGATTTGTACATGTCCATGTGTTCCTAGTTCCCTCTCTTAACTTGTAAATTGCTCGCTAAACCCTAGTTCCATCTCATTATTTGTCAACCCTAGTTGGTTTCCAATTTCTAGTTCCCTCTCTTAACTTGTAAATTGCTCACTAAACCCTAGTTCCATCTCATTATTTGTCAACCCATGCAAAGTGGTGTTCATGAAAGCCTAGTTGATTTCCAATTTGTACATGTCCATGTGTTTCTAGTTCCATCTCATAACTTGTCAATTGCTCACTAAACCCTAGTTCCATGTCATAACTTGTCAACCCTAGTGATAGCATGCAAATTGGTGTTCATTAAAGCCTAGTTGGTTTCCAATTTGTACATGTCCATGTGTTCCTAGTTCCCTCTCTTAACTTGTAAATTGCTCACTAAACCCTAGTTGCATCTCATTATTTTTCAACCCTAGTTGGTTTCCAATTTCTAGTTCCCTCTCTTAACTTGTAAATTGCGCACTAAACCTTAGTTCCATCTCATTATTTGTCAACCCATGTAAAGTGGTGTTCATGAAACCCTAGTTGGTTTCCAATTTGTACATGTCGATGTGTTTCTATTTCCATCTCTTAACTTGTAAAGAGCTCACTAAACCCTAGTTCCATATCATAACTTGTCAACCCTAGTGATAGCATGCAAATTGGTGTTCATGAAAGCCTAGTTGGTTTCCAATTTGTACATGTGCATGTGTTTCTAGTTCCCTCTCTTAACTTGTAAATTACCCACTAAACCCTAGTTCCATCTCATTTATTTGTCAAGCCTAGTGATAACATGCAAAGTGGTTTTCATGAAACCCTAGTTGGTTTCCAATTTGTACATGCCAATGTAATTAAATGTATATTAAACTAAAAACATCAAGAAATGTAAATTTCAACAACTCGAGAGCATGTTATTTTCCGAATTCTATTTGTTGGTGTCTAAAGACATCGTTCTTGGTGCCTCCAATGTGCCGTAGATGGTGTTTATATCCGAGGCACATGAAAGGATAGACATTAGTAACAACATAAGAAAAAAAAGAGAACCCAATGAAAATTTGCAAACATGATTTATAGATAACTGACCTGAGGTTGTATGATCATGTTTATAGTGTCCAGTATCCTTTGAATAATATTACGTCTATGAATGGTATCGGTCAATCACAAGTTTATTACATTGGGAATAAACTAAGGCTAAATAATTGAAATTGTGCTTCAGAATTCACTTTAAAGGTTAAATAACGCACTTGAAAATGCACTCATACAAGTAGGCCATCTGGATCATCTATGGTGCCGATGGTGTCCATCAATATTTTGTGCTCTATATGAGGTAGCAAGTATCGTACATGTGACCTATTTTTGTGACCAAGTGTGCACAGCTTGATGTTTATACCAACTACTAGGTTGGTGAAGTGGTATACAATAGCTCCTTGTCTATTATCTCGATATACATACCCACCCTTCCTTTTTGTTGTGCTGCAAGTGTCAAGTACTCCCCTTTTATAACCATCGAGCTAGTTGGGAATTCAATATTTTCATCATCTGTAACAGGTTCGAGAATGGTTTGTTTCCCCTCTAAGAAACGTGCCAACCAATAGTCAGAACCCCATCCATTATTTTTTGGGGCAACCACTACATATATATGACCTATGAAAGGAAATAGGTCGAGTTAACAATACATTTTTTAAATAAGGTCTTGCATTTCTAATTTCTACATAAATTAAATTCTACATAGGTCGAGTAAACAATACATAAATGCATTTACTAATTTAGGTACTACTCATGTACCTTCTTGTATGAGATTTGATATGTGATCATAGCATGTAGAAATATGTGTCTGATCATCTTCCAAATGGTCTCTTTCATTAACCCCATTGAAATTCGTGCCAAGTGTCACTCGATCCCATGTATCAACAGTATCTGTATACTCAAAATAATACCATTCATTGATGCTACAGGAACTACAAAAGCAATCCTTCAATTTAGTCCAAATTTGTAGGGATGAGTTGTATGAGCTTCTAATTGAATGAAACTGTCGAGTTCCATGCATCGTGTTCACCCGATGTGTTTGTGATTGGTCCACATTTGTCACCTCCCATAATATTCTTCGCAGTAGGTGTTTCCTTGTTTCTTGTTCTCCCATGACAGATGCACACCATTTCACTATAGATGCAGCATCTCGAAGGTGAGCACTTGTAAAATTCATCTCTTCCCTTCAAAGGGCATTTTTAATGCATGCACCAGCACCATCGTGCTCTCCTTTTCCATGACCAGTTTCAAAGTAGTTCCATACATGTGTAAACTTGTGTTTTATGTGCAACAAACACAACCATTCAAATACACATGCATTCTTGAATTGTCCAGCACAACCATCAGACCAAATGAAATGACTATAAAATGGTATATCCATAGCTATCACATGATCATACAATAATATAAAGCAATGTTGCATGTAATGGATTTCATGGGTCCGGTCATCACTTATGTAGAAGTGAATTTCTTTCAGTATCACATTTTTCTCTTCTTTGCTATCTAGCCCATGTCGATACGTGATAAGCACCATTATGCTCACCTGCTTTGAGTGATAGTATTGACTTTGTATTTCATTTTGTGGTTGTAGGGTGTAATTTTCTACAAAGTCAACCACTGATAGTATTGTTCCGAGAGGGAAGGTTTCCCGGCATATTCTGAATTGCTCATCTTGCCATCGTGCCATATCGACATGTTGAATGTACTGTTGGATATTTCCACGAAAATATGAAATAAAATCACATACTCGCACCTGGTGTAAAAAAATAAACAATGTTAATAAACCACTTAAAAAAATGTGTACATGAATATTAATATGTCAATATTCAACAATTTACCTGTGAAGTCACCAATTTAATCTTCCTACTTTCTTTCCCAACATGTAGCTGATATTTCTCATATTGATAGTTTTGATTCTTGACAATTGCATTCTCGAATGCTTGATCTTCACTTTCATGGATGCAATCAGACCATAATGATAGCCCACCACAATTGTTGTAAGAACCGTCTACACATTGTTTTAAGTAATGTGTCTTCCCATCTTGCCTCAGACACATTGTGCTATGGATGAAATCTCTGGATGACATTGGTGGTACTATATGTGAGCATTCCTACACATGGTTAGGATGCAAAAAATGACGTATATGTGCAAATGTATGGTAATATAGGCACAAACTCTATGTGGTATCTACAACAACAAGTGTTCCGGATGGTATTGATTCTAACATACCAAGGCTTGCATTTTTCAAAATATCTTTTCCCGAGCCTTAGCTCTACATGGGTAAATTTAAACACCTCGAACAGTTGAGTTTGTGTCATGTCAAGATAACTTTTAACATGAGGTTCATTGTTTCTAGAACCCCTACATTTTTTTAACACATCCTCCGTGTTAGAAGAAGGCCTAGCGTTATCATCCCAAAACGTGTGCACTAGGCCATTCACCGCTTCGACTAACTTCATGTCTTTGTAGGGAAACCTACCGCTAAATGCCCATAGTGTTTCCATTTGTCCCTCTACATCAAGGTTGTCTCTTCTTACTGAATAGTTTTTAAGTGTCTTTGGATGTAAAGGCACAATTTGTGATGTGCATTTAAGTAAACGACGTTGTCTTGTGGATCTACATACAATTGATT
>LPNX011188173.1:356370-402546 GCA_001517045.1 Pseudotsuga menziesii
ACCTTGTGCAAACAAACCATTGTATCCTCTAGATAGATGAGGGGAATAAATTTTATATATAAGTCGTTCATCCAATGAAACTCAATGAGTATTCAAACTATCCTTGGTGTACCTAGAATTGGGAATGGATGAGTGCAATAAATTTTATGTAAAATCAAAATAGGCCATCCATCCTCTACCCAAGAAACCCTCCACCCAAACCTACAATAGTCCTGAAATGAAACACTTCATCGAAGTGTCATGGGATCTAAAATACTCTCAAAATTTTCTAGTTATTACTTGCAATCCATCCCTAAATAATTGTTTTAATATAAAACTAATGATATTAAACATGAACAAAAGGAGTCTCCTTCAAGGATAAATTTTTAACCCTTGCTCTAACAAGACATTGTCTCTTTGATGAGGGAGATAAATTTTATATATAAGTAGTTGGTCTATTGAAAATAAAAAAGTCTTAGAACTAGCCTTGATGCATTTGGAGCTCAGAATGGATGAGTGCAAATGTTTTTATATAAACACAAAATGATCCTTCCATACTCCACCCAATCTACCCTCCACCAAAACCTACAACTATATAGAAATGAAACACTTCATACAAGCATCATGGACTCTTAAATATTCTCAAAATGGTCTATTGATTACATACACTCCACTACGAATAATAAATTTTATATAAAAATCACCATCTTAAACTTGAAGAAACAAAGTTTTCTCTAAGGATAAATTTTATATCTTTTCACTAAGAAGCCATTGTCTCCTCTTTGAGGGAGATAAATTATATATATAAATATTTTATCCAATTAAAGGAAACATGTCTCAATGGTTTCTTTGTTGCATGTGGAACTTGGAATGGATGAGCACAATCAATTTTATATAAATTCAAATTGTTCACATCTCTCCACCAAAAATTGCAACCATCAATAAATGCAACATTTCATTGAAAAATAATGATATATAAAATGTTTCCCAAATGACTGCATTGCTTCTATAAATAAATCATAAATTTTATAACATGAGCTTGAACTTTTAAAAATTATTTAATGTTGGGGTCTTCTATTATTATGTTCCCCATAGGGAATATATATGAATTGGTTAGGTGGATTAATTTGAAAGGCATATTCAATTTTTTTTAAATGTTTTTACTATAGCTTGATTAATTTTTATTTTTTGAATTATTTAAATATTGATTTAACTTAGCTTCTATTGGTCTTGACGTTTGCTAGGGACTTTGTAGACCCGACGTAGTTGAGGGAAGAATCCCAAAAATTTGTTTGACAAAAAAAAATTAAATGAGCCAGGGAAGTTTCTCCCTCTAAATAAATATCTGATAAAAAGGAACCTTGTGAGAATGAGGCATACCTATAAGCTGCACTTTTGCTAGGATTTATTGATGTTGGTAATCGTGAGAGATAATTATGGACCATATCATGAAGTGATGGATGCAAATTTTAATATAATGAGCTCCATGGATCGATGTGGAGAGAGCATTGCCGATCCAATTGAGTCATTGGGTCAGTGGAGCATAAATTCAGTTGGTCAGGTGCAATCAATCAATATGAATTAGAACTATAGGAGCCAAGTCTCAATAAATTCTATATGGGATTCATTGATTGGAATTAGTTGGAAGTGGTGATTGATTGATTAATTTATTTAATTTTGCAGACGCGGAGATAGAATTCTTAATATGTGTGGAAGATCCCACTGGCTCAACCCAGCCATGCCATGAATGCAATGACACAAGACAGAGACCATTTAATAAAATTTAAGGAAATATGCCATAACATACTGACACTTTATTGAGTGGAAATAAATCTAGCTGCATATCTATTGCCAATTGAAAAGGGTTGATTACAACATTGATATTTTCTAATTCTTCTAGATCAAATTTAAATTCACAATCACTCGCCAATCTACCTATTGATAGATTGGAACAAGCAATCGATCTAATTTCTCTTGTCAAATCCTTAGTATAATATAAGCTCATATAGAATTCCAGTAAGATTCATACTTTGATCGATCTACACTAGTAACTGTTGCCACGATCCTACAGCCATAACGAACTGCTCTTGTGAATTGAAGAGACTTGTAATATTGAAGTATAGAGAAAGGAAGCCAAGTATGTGAAGTGCCATTACCAGAGCCTTGATTTAGGAAGAGAAAAATGCATATGAAAAAGTTATAATCAAAGCATTATACATGTCATGTTGCAAGTGGCGGCCTGTACGTGAACTGCTCTTGTGCATTGAAGAGACCTGCAATATTGAAGTATAGAGAAAGGAAACCAAGTATGTGAAGCACCATTACGAGAGCCCTAATTTAGGAATAGAAAAAGGCATATGAAAAAGTTATAATCAAAGCATTATACATGTCATGTTGCAAGTGGCGGCCTATACCTGAAGCTTGAGGCATTGTCAATTTAGCTGAGAAGTTTGAAGAAGTTTTATAGTTTAATATTTTAGATAAATGCCTACTGCAGCAACCGTTCTTCACAATTTACAGTAAATCCTAGGCAGAAGCACGAGGGGATTCGATTGCAACACTGCCCACAACACACTTCAAGTCACGCGCATATCAATTTCCATGCGGAAACTAGCTCTCTTGTTTGCTGCACACAATATTCATTTTAGGAATACCAGTTGCTTGCTTGCTTACTAGGACGATGTTACTGGAATACCAGTGAGTGAAGAATGCAGTCACTTCTTCTACTAGCATGATGGAAGAAGCCGCTCGGTTTCTGCAGGCGTCCAGTTTGACCTTGCATCATCAAGGGAAATTGTAAGTGGATGCACGAAATAGAGAAGAATAATGGGAAATCGGATTCTTGTTTACTGCAATTTTGACGCAAATAATATATTTTAACTTATTAAAACTCATTTTCATGTCAATTTAGTTGGAAATCAACTTTGAAGTCTGAATTTGTATGTTAAACAAAACATAGTAGTTTTTTATATTTCTTTTGGTTGGGAGTACACTTTTAACCAGTTATCATCCTTCACGACTCTCTCATTTTTGTTAATGAGCTTATAATTTTCACGGTTATGAGGAGTGAAGAATCTCAACAAAACCTGAGGTGTGGGATGAAGAGGGTTTAATAAACTTGTTTGAGCAATTACGAACTAAATTGTTTTCTTGAGAAAGATACCACCCAAAGGCTATGTGGTTTAATAAACTTGTTTGAGCAATTACGAATTAAATTTTTTTCTTGAGAAAGATACCACCCAAAGGCTATGTTATGGTTGCTTTTACCACACATGGTAGATCACATATATATGTCCTTCCCTATCCCTTTGCAGACTCTTTGGACCCCATGGACCATTTTTTTACCTTTTATGTTTCCAAGATCATCCCTAAAAATACCTATTATTTGCTATACGCAAATTTTAAACCCTTTCTCGTGTATACATGCGGATATAACCCTTAAACCCGCGTACATCAGGATGTGTGCAAAAGGCAAAATAGTTTTGGATTTTTCCTTGATGTGGATTTGAGTCACTTGTCTCCTGGCCTCCATATGCCTCGATATCGCTCGGATTTGACCTTCCATTACCCCATTGAAGCACTATATAAGGAACCCTTTGGATACATTGAAGGGAGGATATTTGAAGAGCAAGAAAAATATAGTCCATTGTTGTCGTTGCTTGCTTATACTGGAGTCTGCATCCCTTTGTCCCTTGGAGCACTTGGTGTTCTTCCAAAGCTTTCCTTTTCTTGTGAGATTGCTATTGAGAGATGGAGGATTGAGGTGGAAGAGGCCCAGGTGGAGGAATCAATTTCTCTAGTTCGATGACGTGCCGACAGATGTTGTCATTCATGTAATCTCTGATTTATATTAAGAGAAATATCTTTTCCTGTCCAATGATGTTACTCTGTCTATTGTGGTACACCCCAAGCCATAGGAATTTTTCCCCGTAACAGAATTGGTGATCATACTGGGGATTTCCTAGTTATTTCCTTTGGGGATTTTTTCGGCATTCAATGTTCTTGAATTGCTCTGATTTCTGTGTTTCTAAGTCGGGTCTGGGGGCATGTTTCCCTAGTAGTCTTATAGGAGTAAATTTTATCTCAGCTTGTCTGTTTGCCTTCTTTTTATCTCTTTTTCTTCATGTATGCAGGTTTTGCTTCCACAATCGCGTGTACATGCAGGTTTTCCTGGAATAGCTGTGTATATATGCATATTTTCTGCAAACAGTCACGTATGCCTTGATTTTTTCCTTTTTGGGGAATATCAAGTGTTGCTTGGTGAGTTTGGATGATTGTTGAGTCTTCTTGGATGATTCTGGAGTCTATATACACCCCTGTTTCTGACTAGAGATGCTTTTTAGTTTAAATTTTTGAAAATGTTCTTGTCATTTCATTTTCTATTTTTTGTTTTGGGATTAGTGCATTAGGTCTCTTTTAACTTTGTGCTTTGTTGGGGTGTTTTCTGGTAGTGCTTGCAGAGTCTGAGGTTTGTAGAATCATACTTTTGCTTTTTATCTCATTTAATTCAAAAAATACAAAAAACATTTTCTTTTTGCATCATTTTGCATTTGCATGGTACTTGCATTAGGTTTGCTTGGAGAGTATTAGTCATACTTTCATATAGGAATGATTGCATATTCATTTGAAGGGAAATTTTGCACTTCACATAGTAGCATACCCTATTCTTCATTTGACACGGTGCATTTGCATTGATTGTTAGGTGTGCATTTTACTTCTTGTTGCATCATAACATCATTAGTTGCACGGCCATTTTCCCTTTGAGTTATAAGCCAATTAAAATCAACGCATAATAAAATGAATTACACTCTTTTCTTTTCTAGGGTGCACCAATAAGACAAGGTTTTAGGGTCTTGGAATAGTTCATTGTGAGTAAATTCTCCAAGACCACTAAACAAAACATTTATGTGTCTGTCCAAGTGAGAGTGTGAAATTCCTTTATATAATTAGTGTTCTCAGGATCCTCCTCTTACAAGGGAGTTAAGCACGAGGTAGTGTGAGCAGTTATGATTGGGATGACCCCTGCTTGTAATTGAGTAGCCAAAGATATTTCTAGGATTGTATTTGTATCTGGTGGCTCTTTCGAGATTTTTGGGCTTTGCTACCCTGCCCATACAGTCAATCCCTCCTGCGACTGTCTGCTTGAGCATTGATTATAATGAGGTGACCTTAGTTGCCTTACCTAGGTTGTCAAGGGGGTACTTTCCAGAGGTTATTTTGCAGGTGTCTTGGCCAGGTAGGGGTCAGATAGCACATTCGCTATACGCATTGAAGCTGAGGGCCACTATAATTGGTTACGAACCTCCGCTTGTTGTGTATGGGAGTCTCAAGCCTCTCCTAGGTGAGACATACCTACTCCATTCGGGAGCTCACATATCCTACTCTTTTTTGCTTATGATTTGGATTCACATTTTATAGGTGTATGCTCTATGCATGCTAGTTTTCCTAGGGTTTGCGTAATTAGATCGAGTCTTTTCATTTTTTGAGTCATTGTGTGTTCGGGCGTGACACTTCACCCTTCTCATCGTTTAGTAGGACTTCCACCTTCCATGTCTCCTCCTCCTTTGGGAGAGAGAAATAGACAGTCTAGGAGGACTGCTTCTCACTTTGATTCACACACTATGGGAGATCATGAGGATGAGATTCCAGATATGTCCTCTCCACCTCATGAGGTTGGGGAGGAAGATCCTACTCCTGTATATGATCCTTCACCAGAAATACCTTCACAATCTGGTTATGCTCCCTCATTCACAGGTCATCGGTATTGATTACCAAGCGACGAGACTCATTATGAACCCACAAGCACTAGTCATGTTCATTATGGCATGTCTGATATCCCTGCACCTGATCCGGCACATCATGTTGAGTCGTAAGTTGAACCTAGCACTACGCCTAGGGGCACTCCTATTCCTTTCCATGCAAAGAGATTTGGGAGCACTAGTCACATTGCACCTTCCATCCCAGCGGTGGAAGCAACCTCACATGTCCATCCTAGAACTAATGTTAGTAATCATATGCAAATACCAGAATCGAGACAAGTTACCATTGGGAACACCACTTACATCCCTTCACATGTCTCTTCATCCGTGAACCCTACTCCTTTGAATGTGTTTCTGACAACCCTTCCTCCCCCTCATTCACGTGGTCCTTTGGGCCGGAATATCACTACTAGCCATGTTCATACTGCGACTGCTTGTACGGTAGTATCTCAGAGTCAAGTACCTCCTATTGTGTCGGGAGGTCATATCCCTATTTTTGGATCATCTTATGGTCCATCTCAAGAAGTTCCCCATATCCCTAGGGAAACCTTATGGAGCTTCTCATGGACAGTCTTATGGACTGCAGTATGGACAGAACTATCAACCCTATGGGGACAGGGTGTCAACAACCCGCTTACTCTTCCAATTATGGCTTTGTTGCACCGCATAATCAAGGTAGCCCACATCATAATTCTTTCATGTAAATCTATATGGGGTAAATGGGAGGAGGTTTTTATGGCCAAGGCCATGGTATTTATAGCAATCAACCTTACATGAACCAGAACTATCAGGGAGCATGGCATAAACCGACTCAACCTAGGCTCCCTTTCCTCGGAACATTGAACTTACCTGACTTATCAAGACTTATGAATGATCTGGTATCTCATGATGCAGCCTGGCCGACCGTCCCTAACAGGCTTCCTTCGGACATTCCCAAGTTCGAGGGTAAAGATGGAGAAGATCCTAGTAAGCATGTCACTACTTTTCACCTTTGGTGCTCTTCCAATTCCTTACATGATGATTCAATCCATTTGAGGATATTTCAATGCACCCTCACTGGGCCTGCAGTGAAATGGTATATAGAGTTACCAAGGGGGGAATTCGTTTTATTTGATGACCTTCCCATGACTTTCCTCAATCACTTTCAGCTACCTGTACGTTACGACGTTGGTACCAAACTCTTGTCGACATTTCGACAAGACAAAGCCACACATATCTCGGATCATATTCAAGAGTGGCGTAGATGGAAGCGGTTGATGAAAGCCTTTATACCACTGGAATTTCTCCTTGAGTGGTTCCTCAAGTTGTTGTTACCTTACATCGTGAAGGATGTTTCTACATCCGGAGTCCAAAACGAGGAACAAGCAATCTTTAGGGCACAAGAGTTGGATTTGATCTACGCTCAATCCAGAATTTTGTATGATATTATACCTAATGCTCCGCAATCTAGTTTCGATCCCAAGGTCAAGCCTAAGCCATATGCTGATGGAATTGTGGGCTGTACAAGTACCAAACCTGTGGATTCGATTGTGAAACAAGTGAGACAATTGTCAATTAATCAATCTACGTCGGGAAAGGCCACAACTTCATCTCAACCTACCCAATCGGTGAGTGTACTTTCCGTGCAATCGTCAGACCAGAAGGGCAACCAGCAGCCTGGAAGGAATACGAAAAAAGGGAAAAATAATCGTACGGGTGGGAATAAGAACGAAAATGCTAATTATAATGACAAGAACGCTCGTAATGCTGTGGGGGACAAGAAGACTAAACGTAAGGTAAAGCTTCATTTCAAGTTATGTAAGGAGGACCACCTCACTCACTTGTTCCCTCATATGGAAGATGCCTCAAGGTTCATAGCACAGGGCCCAGTCGTGCTAACTAATCCATTACCCCATTGAAGCACTATATAAGGAGCCCTTTTGGATACATTGAGACAGGAGAATTGAAGAGTAATAAAACTATAGTCCATTGTTGTCATAGCTTATACTTGACTTTGCATCCTTTTGTCCCTTAGAGCACTTGGTGTTCTTCCCAAGCTTTCCTTTGCTTGTGAGCTTGCTATCGAGAGATGGAGGATTGAGGTGGTGGAGGACTCAGTTTCTCCAGTTCGCAAACATGCCGACAGAGGTTGTCATTCATGTAATCTCTGATTTATATTAATAGAAATATCTTTTCCTGTCCAATGATGTGCATTAAATGAATATTGAACCCATGGATGCTTTTAATTTCTTATACATTATTGATTATATATGCTCAAGTATGTCTAACACCATTATATAGCATGCTTGTCTTGTTTGTTGTTGTTGAGAGAGAAAATTGTTAACACAAGCGGGATTGGAAAAGCTCAACGGGGATCTACATCAACCATCCGGAATAAGGTATGTTTTGAGATCCTTTAGTGTTAGATGTTTTATTTTTCTTGCATATTGGGAAGGGATTGATTTCTGCAGTTACTCTATCTATTGTGGTACACCCCAAGCCATAGGAAGTTTTCTCCGTAATAGAATTTCGGGTTTTTTTGGACTAATATGGTTGTCATGTAGGGTCCAGTTTTTGTACACTCTCTCTGTGGTTTCAACTCGTTCATTTCTATCACAGGTATTATGTCTGAACTGGCATATAGGTTAGGATATTACATCCACTTGCACTTATGCATTTCCTTATGACCATTCCATCTTAACCTTAGGTATGAACCCATTCCATGGTATCATGAAACCTTCATGCTACTATTAGAAGTGATATTATGTGAATGGTAGAGCTTTCCTATATGTGGGTGTCCTATTTAGCTCCATTTTGCATTTGGTACCCATGATGTGAGTACTCTCTTAGGTCTGGGAGTCCCTTTTAGTCCTACCATGTCCTTGAGAAAGAGCCTCATACTCCTCTTGAACTTTATGCTGGCATTTCCCTGGGACTCCCTTGTATATGTCAAGTTTTAATTGCATTATCATGAGTTTTTCTTGCCTTTTTGAACCTTATATCGGCTTCCCTGACTTTGATTATCAGCCTGATCTTGTCTCATGTCCATCCAAGCAGAGCCATTTTACATATCTTTTGCAGCTTGATTCCCCATTTTTTACCGGGAGGGGACTTTCCCCCGAGTCTCGTTATCCTACACATGTTTCCTTGCATTGAGCATAGGTATGTTCCGCTGCTTGGAACTAGTTTTTTTTCCCCTTGATGCTAATCTCCTCCTTGATTTCTAACTATAAAGCACTTTTATTCTTTTTCAAGCTTTTCAAAATATTTGAAAAAGTCCAAAAAAATAAAAAAACCAAAAATCCAGACAGGAAAAGATGTTATCATTGGCAGCAGTCGAGTCCTGTCACCTTTGAATAGAGTACTGTATATCACATCCGTTGGTTGGGTTAATAGGTTGACTTTAGGAGCTGTACTCATTTCTCTGATTTTATCTCCACCCAGTGGTTAAGCTTCCAGTCCCTATGGAGCCTTTGTCGATGCCTCCTGTGTCACAGAGATGTCCCAGTTTTGTATGTTGATTCTATGCTACCTACATTCAGTCACCATTCACCTTTATGCTCTCATTCAAAGGAAGTTGAAGCTTCAGTCGACCATTCCTCAGTTTTCTTGACTTTGCATGTTGGCCATGCCCGATATTAGTACTGGTTCAAGCACATTATGATTGAGTCCTTCCACCTATACAGCTTTGCTAAGTACCTCGTGTTGGATGATGGGGGATGCTTTAATGTCCTCCTTCTAGTGGATTTCATCCCATCGACTTCAGATCATTTATTATGGGATAGGAGTCTAAAGTCATTTGATTGCCTTGAGACTTGCAGTCATCATTGGTAGGTTCTCTCGCCATCGACAGTTTTGGGAATACATCAATGTCTCCTAATCAATGGATTCTTTCAAGTGCTCAACCTCAACACATTTATTCGCACTTGTTAGATTGCACTCTAGTACCTTGATTCCCATTTTCATTATCGGTGGGTGATCACGCATATTTTAATGGTATACATCAATGACTGGTAATCAGACGATGGACTACTATGTTCAACCTCGACACATCTATTCACATAGTAGGACATGTACTTGTAGCGGATTCTGTAGAAGAATTTCCATATTGGTGGAATTTTTGATATGCTACCTCCTTGATCGTGCCAATGTTCATGAGATTTCAGCTCTCGTGAATTGATTCCAGTGTATGTCATATATCTTCAACTATTATGGAGATCTTGATCCATTGTATATCTTCAACTTTCATGGAGATCATGATCCTTTGTATATCTTCATCATGAAGATTCTGATCTATCTATATTGTATGTGGTGATGACCACACATGTCATAATTTGTATCATGCCTATTCATTGCCATTGTACTCTTATGATCTGAGACTGCTGTATGTATTTGTAGTCATATGCAGAGATATTTGTACTATATTGTTGGATGGTTGGTTCTTCCACCTGTTTCTTCATCACTCCACTTCTAGGATGGACTTATAATGTATTTCGGCCATCATATCACTCCTCTGACCTCACACATTAGGGGGAAATTGTTATAGTTGATTTTACCACACATGGTAGATCACATATATATGGCCTTCCCTGTCCCTCTGCAGACTCTTTGGACCCCATGGACCATTTTTGTACCTTTGATGTTTCCAAGATCATCCCTAAAAATACCTATTATTTGCTATATGTGACTTTTAAACCCTTTCTCGCGTATACACGCGGATATAACCCTTAAACCCGCGTACATTGGGATGTGTACAAAAGGCCAAATATTTTTGGAGTTTTCCTTGATGTGGATCCGAGTCACTTGTCTCTTAGCCTTCCATATGGCTCGAGATCACTCAGATTTGACCTTCCATTACCCCATTGAAGCACTATATAAGGAACCCTTTGGATACATTGAAGGGAGGATATTTGAAGAGCAAGAAAACTATATTCCATTGTTTCCGTAGCTTGCTTATACTTGAGTCTGCATCCCTTTGTCCCTTGGAGCACTTGGTGTTCTTCCAAAGCTTTCTTTTACTTGTGAGCTTGCTATCGAGAGATGGAGGATTGAGGTGGGGGAGGCACAGGCGGAGGACTCATTTTATCCGGTTCACAAACGTGCTGATAGAGGTTGTCATTCATGTAATCTCTAATTTATATTAATAGAAATATCTTTTCCTATCCAATGATGTGCATTTAAATGAATATTGAATCCATGGATGCTTTTAATTGCTTATACATTATTGATTATATATGCTATAGTAGGTCTAACACCATTATATAGCATGCTTGTCTTGTTTGCTGCTGTTGAGAGAGCAAACTATTAACACAGGAAGGATTGGAAAAGCTCAACAGGGATCTACATCAACCATACAGAATAAGGTATGTTTCAAGATCCTGTAGTGTTAGATGTTTTATTTCTCTTGCATATTGGGAAGGGCTTGATTTCTGTGGTTACTCTGTCTGTTGTGGTACACCCCAAGCCATAGGAAGTTTTCTCCATAATAGGCTAAATAATTGACATTGTACAGGAAAGGGCTCTTAATTTGTTGAAAGACATAAAACAAGCATGATCCAAGGTCATTTTACCCAAAGTCTCATGATGTAGAGAATTGCTAATTCCATAATAACTCCAAAAATCACGGTTATTGTAACTTCGAGAATTGCTAATTCCATAGTAACTCTGAAAAAGGACCAGCCTTGATTGTTGCATCACAGGTTATTGCAAAAGGACCAGCCTTGATTGTTAGCCTTGATTGTTGCATCACAGGTTGTTGCGAAAGGACCAGCCTTGATTGTTGCATCACTAATGTGAAGGAAGGTGACGCCATTATCACATATAGTTTAGACTACAATGCTCTCTCTTTTTTTCCAGTAGCTGGTATAATGTTGTAATTTTACATTAAGATTTTTATGGTTATTAATTGAGAAAGGTTAGAAGATAGGGAAGGTTTACTTCATTGGATGCCACTCTTTAAAATATAAAGTCGCGGATAGTTTTGTCAGAAATAGTTTAGACTACAATACTCGTTTTTCCTTCTTCATAAAAGCAGTGAATTCCAATACGTTTTTCTTTTCTTTTCATAAAAGCAATGAATTCCAATAGCTGGTATTAAGTTATAATTTGGTTCATGAATTCCAGTAGATTATTATGTCATTTAAATGGGTTTGTTCTTAAAATTGTAATTGCAATTGAATTTCTAGTTTTTGAATTCCTTAGAAGCTGACTAATAGATGGGTTTTATTTGTACGTACACATTGATGCACAACTGAAACCAAAAATCCCAATGATAGTGGCAAACCATTGCCAACTTCCCAGACAAGTCGTTCAATTAGCACTGCCAGTATAGAGAGCATTCCAACTACTCCCAGACTAGAGGAGCAATTAAGAATATCATCCCAGTTGTTGAAATTCACATTCAATGAGCTAAAATCTGCCACCAAGAACTTTAGGCTAGAGAGTGTTCTCGATGGAGGTGGGTTCGGTTATGTTTTCAAATGATGGATAGAAGAGAATGGTACTGCTACTGTCAATCCTGGCACCAGTCTCACTGTTGTTGTCAAGACACTTCAGGTTCGTTTGATATGATGGCTACTGTTTTTTTGTTCTCCTTCTTGATATTTGCAATATATGGTTGTTTTCCCTAAGTTTGTTTTCAGGTTCCTATTGCTTTGCATCGAAATTGGGTGATGGGATTTCATGTTGGCAGAGGATTTGGATTTTTAAGAAGGTGTAAGAATGTGCTATTTTGAGGGGCAACTTTGTGCACCAATCCAACAGTGTTGAATTTTGGATTTGTAGTAGGATTGTATGTGAGATTTTTTTGTATCGTGATGAACTAAATGTTGTGGGTAGGTTTTCTACCTATGCCTAGAAGCCTTAGACAACTTTGATAGTAGAATCACTGAAGAATATCTACAAGGAATCTGAATGTTGGGAAGAAAATAATTGCTCGCATGTGCCAAACCTATTTACATTGTTAAAGTTTAAATAAAACCTAAAAAAATTTATATATATAAAACAAATCGTTTTTGTTTATTTGTTGTTGATCATGAAAATATTCGATAAAAATACGGATACTAATCTTTATGAAGCTTTCAAATTAACCTACAACAACATGTGACAATGTCAGAGACATTGCCACCAACAACATGTGACAATGTCAGAGACATTGCCACCATGTGACTCTTGTTTGAATAAGGTATCTCCTCCATTATTTGAATAAGGTATCTCCTCCAAGGAATTTTTTTATATCATTTCTATTTACCATGTCATTTTCTCCTTAATAGAATAGATGCGAAAGATGGATTTTACATATAAGCATTATACCGTCTCATTGTATAATGTGGAGAATATATGACTAAACATTATCACATGCAAACAAATCAAAATGTAATAAATTAGTTTTAAATCATTTTTAACATAAACATAAAATCTTATGTGTAACTTAAATAACATTTAAGAAAATGAATAAAATTTAAAACATAAAAGTTTGATATAAAATATGTTTCAAGGTAAAGCTAACATTGCCGTAAAACTTCATTAACTTTATTGAAAAGACAAAAAAAATTATAAACATAAAAAAATGTATAAGAAAACATTTTCAAGATAAAATTAACATCTCATGTATAAATTCAAAAAAAAAGTTGTGCATATTTTATTCTTGTCAATATCCTTGAAATTACTAAGTTTGTAAATAACTTGAGAGTAGGTTGAAGCTACAATGATTTTATATATGATGTGATGTGTGTCCTACCTTGGATATATGGAGATTCGAAGATTAAATGTTTGTTTGACCATTCCTGAAGCTCTTTATATATGTTTGAAAAAGTTAATGGACACCTCCTTTTTCTCCCACATAACAAAAATACTATGATTGGGGAGGTTTCAATTATCCCTTATTTAGGATCCACCTCAATGTCATCGTGTGCTTCATAAATCATTTTTCGAACCTTCCATAGCATCACCCATGATGTGAATTATATGCTTGAGAGAGGTTCAACCAACCAATTCCATATGAAGGCTGAAATGACACTTCATCGTGACCATGTTCTCCCAAGATAAAAATAGTTTAGTTGCGAAAGGGTTGGTTAATGCTTCCCGGGAATCCCCATGAACATGAATACTAATTTTAAAAAGGTTCAACCAACCTTTCTCTAGAATCACTTGTGAATTCAACATAATGTGAAACAAAGGGTTAGATGTCCCTTCCAATGGATCTCCCTCGATGAGAATATTATTCATAAGAAAGGGTTGGATAACCCTGGCTAATGATCCACCACAATGATGAAACTATGCTCAAGGATCTATTTATGAAAAAGAGGATACCCAAAGTGGCCAATTCATGTGATCTAATCGAGGAGATTTCTATACTTAATAGGATAAAAAATCATCAATTTATCTATGCACCTTGAAATCACTTACAATTAAAAGATAATATTTTGTAAAAAAATCTACTGATAGAAAAACACTGTTAATTAACATAAGTATGTTCCATAAAATGTTTTAATATGTAAGAAAAAGATTATATGAGTTTGTAAAGAAATAATCATTGAATTTTTTTTTGTCAAACATTGCATGTGATATCCACCATATTATTATCATGCAAGAGGAAGGCTTAGTCAACCCTTCAAGATTGATTTGTAAATGACAATAATATGCTCAGGAAAGAATCATCATGGGATTATTCATCCAATTTTATGGAAATAATACTACGAAACTCTAAGAAGGTTTGTCTAACCCATCTCTATTAGATCAAATTTCCATGCTTGAGAAAGAGTTAGCGGATGCTTTCTCAATATCCATTAGACCAACACTTTGCAAGATGAATCCTTGTCCAATACTTCCATAGGATAAATATTGAATCAAATACCATCATTGAGATGGGTTATGAAGAAACTTCTCCATTATCCCTCACAATGAGAATACCATATTTGAAGGACATCTTTCCATTAAATCTTATAGAAGATTACTATGAAGAAGACAGGGCGAGAGGACCCTTCCTTGGGATTCAAATTATTCAATTTTTTTTTCATGACAAGGTTTAGCCATCCATTCCATTGGAAAACTCTTGAGAAAAATATCATTCTTCTGGAGGGTTCAGTTGACCACTCTCCGTGATCAAATTAATGAGAATAATATGATTTGAAAAAAAATTAATCAACCCTAAATGTATACCCTATGGCAAGATTACATCATTGATTTTGGTTGAGTGACCCTTGTTCGTTCTCTCATCCATGAGAATACTATGTTGAGAAAAAGGTCAATTATTGCTTAAACAATATCCTCTTTATTGATGAAATTTTCTTAAGAGAGGGAGGGAGTTGTTATAGATGCCATTATGGCTTGAGAGAAGGGAATAAATGGGGGAATTTTTGCTTTTTCATTGGCCACCACCTACACTTTGATATCCTATTAAAAATAATCCAACCAAGTATGTGTGTGATCCATTAAGACCTATGTCAATTTCTTATCATTCAGACCACTTATAAAGAATTATTCAAAAATATAGTTGATCATTACCTCTATGTGTATTTGTAATTACTTGAAGGATGGTATAAAATATTTCGCTATGCCTTTTTATTGCAACTAGCCAAACGACCCAAACAATGAATTCTTGTATCAAAATAAGCATAGATGAATTTCAAAAATGACTCTAGGAACCATATCCCCAATAGGATTTATTATTCCATTGCTATCATTTCCATTATGATAGATCCATGTATAATCGAGCCACTTTATGTTTCATGAAGTTATTAATAATATATTGTAATTGTTCCCTCTAGGTAACCTATCATGTTGAGTTAGAGGCATCAAACTTATTCAAATATAATTTATGAAGTCTATGCCACATCTAGTGTTGACCATCATGAAAGGTGGAATTTAGTGGGGCCCACATATTTTTTTTTGAAGAATGCAACCTCTTCCTACTAAAATGAAATATCAAAGCCACTACCTATCTATGTGTAGTATGAAAATGATACAATGCATATATATATTGGTGTTATAAATATCTACATTCATAATATCAAAGTTTGTTTTCATGCTTCCACAGTGTATCTATAGGACATCTGTCTTATAAATTTTATGGCTAATCTTAGAGAGATTGTATTGAATGCTATAGACTTGACTTTCTAGGCTAGTTATCTTTTTCTTCATGGACATGTTTATAATGAGCTCCATGTAACCTTTGAGTACCAAAGAATGATACCATAAGTGTTTCATTTGAAAATGAGTATTTTGATAAATATATCACGTAATATTATGGTTGGGTCCACAAAATGGGTTAATCCAAGGGAAATTTTAACTTATGCTTCCTTTATATTAATATTCTCATTAACTGGTGGATTGGGTAAGGATTGGAAAACTACTCCTCCAACATAGAACTTTTGTTGATGGGGGATGAAGGGAAGAGTAGGATGTCCATTATTCCAATACTATATTCTTGTCAATGATATTATTGGAGAAGGATATACAAAACCATCATTTAGATTATTATTCTTTGTTAAAGGGGGCCCATTGATGTGTTAGTTGTGTAACATAGCCAGTACATTACCATACACTAATACTAGACTGTAATGCACCCTCTTGCATTACCATGATATGATTCCAAACTATAAGGTACCCAGTACATTATCGTACACTAATACCATACTGTAACACACCATCCTATGTTACCATGTTCTACTACAAAGCTACAATGTGCCCTTACGTTACATTGCTACATTGATACTCAAACAATATCTAAAAAAAACCACATAAATTTACAACAGATTTGAATCAAGATGCAAAGCATCCCATACATTCCCCAAACACACAAAGATACATAAAACCCTTATAATAGGGTAGCACATATAATTGCTAATAAAATTTTCAAATAAAATAAATAACAAGAGAACACCAACAATTCTCCATACATTGGAATCTTTGATACATAAAGAATAGAAAACTCAAATAGATATTAAAAACAAGCCCAATAGCCAATAAAATTGCTTAAAAAATCAATATCGACGGCTTATTTCCCCATACCGACTCTATAGTGATTTTCCAACCTTCATGACACAAGGGCTTGGAAATCAGAAAATGGACACTAGAAAAAGATAAATAACATGACCAATAGATAAATAACAACGGAATTTGGAAGTTGGAACCTACCGAGCAATAGATATAATGACCCTTCCAACTTGTTGATCCCAAGCTCGGCATGTTAAAAGTCAGAAGTTGGCACACAACGAGGACACTAATTAATAAACAACTTGTTCATTGTGACATCGGGTCAGTGGATGTCGAAAGTTGGCACTCCTCGTATTAGGACTTCAAAACTTTGGCTTGACATAAAAAATCATTAACATAAATTCCTATGCCTTACAAATTCCAACGTCAGCATGTCGATAGTCGGAAGTTGGCATGGCCAAAATAACAAGTAACAATTGTAACACTTCCAGAATATTGATTCTGACGTTCACACATTGGGAGTTAGAATTTGACGTCGAAATCAGAAGAGGAATTCTCCGAATAAAAAGGTTAAAACTTAGCCATTATAAGAAAATGACAAAGGAAAGAAATATATTTGGAACTTTCCTTGTCTTAGCACTGAAAACTTATCCAACTAAACATGTGTCAAATTGTACATAGGACACATAAAAAATTTGATTTTTTAAGAAAAATGGATAAGGAAAACACAAACATAGGATAAAATTTCCAGCTAGAGGCTTTCAACAGACCCAAAACAGAAACAAACTTATGAGTTTCCTAAGCAACTTAGATTAAAAAAACTTGGAAAAATTGCACTTCAAATATCGAAGTCATATATGGAACTTAAGACTAGGTTGTAAGATCAAACCTCATCTCATCAAGGTAATAAACATAAGTACAACTAAAAATATCATTCAGAGACATAAAATTGACAATGTGGTGGCCTTTGTCACCTCGATGACCATTGTAGGTGACAAGGGACTTATTAACAATCTCTTTTTTTTTCTTTTCTTCCACTGATATCGTTCTATAATTCCTTTACTGATAAAATTTAATAGTGTAAGATCATTTCACAAGGTTGGGAAACCAATTTTTTCCGAATCCATCATTTTCATCCCCATAGTGATTAAATTCTATGTGCAGAGATCATTTGCACCCTAATCTAGTAGATTAGCTTCTTAACTATTCCTTTAATCAGTCCCTATGGTTGATTTCATTGTTATGAAATTATAATTGCTAATCAAATAACTGACACCTTAATTACTGTTAATCAACCACTTAACCATCATTAGGGTCATTCTTGACATTTCAATGTCGATCTCAATATTGGAATTTGAGATTCGACACAACCAATGGTGCTAATACACCCTTCTGATGTTTCGATTTGAATTTTCACTATGTTGATCCCCATATCGGTTGTTGGAAAAATTATTTCTCAACCACTTCTCAACCCAGTTTCACCCAACAATATACCAACAAATCGCAAGATACTAACCCTTTTGGTGGCACCTAGAAAGCGGATGAGGTCTCACCCAAAGTACCTATGGGTACCATAGTAATTAGGTTTATGTAGTAGGGAAGGGGAACAAGACAACATCATAACAAATGCAACTCCGACAGACTCAGATCTACAGCATGCCATTCCCTTCGACATAATCCATATTAGCTAACTACGACATATAATTAGGAATACATTAGCATAGTTATCATTCATTGACTACTACATTGATCAATTTATTTATCATCTGATTCAATAGTAAAAAAAGAGCAAATCACAGAACATCATAACAAATTCGACAACAGATATTTCACATGGAAACCCAAGACTTGAAAAACCACAGCAACATTATTCCTATTATGGAGTCGCAGTAAAGAAACACTTCATGTTTGCACACACAACCTATAGACATAATTTCATGACATTCTTAGAATGGATATGCACACATAGACTGCATATCATACATTATTCACTTGAATATCTATAGTTCATACTTCATCACAACCCAATACATTAAAGTTACATCCAAAAATAAACAAGACAAGTAATGAAATTAGGTCATGAAACTAATTTCCAACTAACCCCAAAATCCCACCTTGTTAGGTATTTATAGGCCCTTCATAGCCTTTTTTACTCTGATCCCACAACTTAACCCATTAATATAAGTGGACATAAAATCTAACTATTTAACCAACAAACTAGAATTTACACTATCAAAATGGCTTACTCCCTTAAATCTCGCCTTCTTCATTAGAGATGACCACTTAACCGAACCACTTCATCGCAACTCCGTTCACGCCAATTTTTTTTTCCAAAATTGGAACCCAAATTTCCCCGAAGTTTCCTAGGGGTAAGAAGCCCCCACCACTCACATGTAGCTCATCCCGATCCACTTCAAGGTTATTCTACTGTTTTTTTTAACTATGCATAAATTCTTCATGTACTTTTTGCATTTCCTTGAGAGACAGATGTAGATTCTCTTTTTTCTTAGTTACCTCATCAACAATTTATTGCATGATGTGACCTTCATTATTTCTATAGTTAATGTGATTTACTTATTGACCTCTCTATGTGCTCCTCTCATCGCTTAAACTTGTTCATCCTCTGTATGGAGTTCTTTCACCTGGTCAATTCTCTCTTGATTTTGAACCCTTAACTGGTTGATCTCTTCTTGCAATGCTTTATTCTTTGCATCCTTTACCATTATTTCCACTAGTGACGGAATATTCAATATACTCCATAGATTTGTCATGTTATCTTGAGCTTATCCCAAATTGGTGGTGATGTCTTGCAACTCTACATATTCTAATAATGATGCACACGTATGAGATATGTCATTCTATATCTTTTCACATTGATCTTTGGACTCCTTAATATCCTAGAGGAACCCTTGTAAATTAGTCTGTCAATGTTCAACCACCTCAAGGGGTGTGATTGGAACCAACTTGGCTTCTAATTCTTTAAGTTTTTTCCAAAATTCCATGATGACTCCTCCAAGTCACAGTTCCTTGGAATTAGTGGTCATTTCCTCTATGACCTCTACTTCTGGTATTCATTTATAGGAAACTATGACAGCTTCCTACAACCTCTTTTTCTCCTAGCTCAACTGGTCCTTTTTTTTAAAGCTTGGTAGCTTGCTCCTTAACGGCATCATTTTGGGTTTGATATCCCTTCATCAGATAATAGATTGATTACTCTCGTGCCTTAATCTATTATGTGATATTTTTCTTAATCTCATGCAACATAAACATGGGAGATTTTGACAACGTCCAATCAACAGAACTCACCTAGAGTATTTTCTCATTGAATTCATGCTTTGCAAAGTGTAATTCCCACTGTAACACATTAACTACCCTTTCTAATTGAGATGTTGAAACTTCTTGTTTTCTTTCTGTCATTATTCCAATATCCTCTAGCCCAGGATCCTCTTATCATACACCTCCTTTCAAGGATGGTGATATATTGATGTCTTTAACTTCTTTACACAATGTATCGAGGAGTTCTGTTACACCCGCGAGTAGCTCAACATTTATTTCCTCTACTAGTTTTCTATTTTCTTGTGCCACTTCAGTCATCCTGTCGAACATGATGCTTAGCATCATCATTAGTGAAAGATTGTTATGGATTCCCTTTTTATTTATTTTCCCTTTCTTCTTGTTGCTTCTACAACCCATACCTCAAAATTTTATAATTTCAAGGCCCCTCCTTAGAGTTTTCATATTTTAACTTTTTTTAGACTACTTTTGCTCCTTAATAGTTTTTCGCCATGACTTAGTTTTATTTTCACCAAGTTAGAACTTAGTTTTTGCACTCAATGTGTCAGCTAAGCTCATCAAGTTTGGCCGACACGTCGGGAGGCCTTATATTTTTGGTTCGATGTTTTCAAAATCCTAAGTCTTGCGAGAGAATTTGTTGAGTTGTTTTCCGACCACTTCGGTGAAATTTATTTTTCCTAGCCGATACTATCAGCGGTTCTCACACTGCCTCGCCGACACTTTTTTTCACATAATTTTTGTCGATAGATCTTGCCAAATGGAGCCGACGGTATTAGCTAGCCTAAAAGTGGACGCTGAAGCTATAGAAAGAAACTCATGTTTGCCACCCATTACCTTCTCTTCGGAAGTTTTTTACAAAGTTTGTCGACCACCTTTTCTTCAGATATTTCTAGTGAGTTTTGCCGATAGCATCGACATAACACAGGGTTTTGTGTCGATGTGTTCTGCGAAAATCAAGGTTTGTGACCGATGAACCTGTCCCGTTTTTTGGCAACGGTGTGTCTTTTGAAGGTTTCTTGTGAGTTGTTGCGGCAGTATCGAAAGATCTTGAGGTTTCATGTCGATGTGTCCGACGAAATTAAGGATTTACAACCTCTTTTTGCTTGCGAATTATTCCATGCCTTTTTCTAACGATACATTTTTCAGAGGTTTCTATCGAGCCTTGCTGACAGTGTCGAAAAAACTTCAACATTTGATCCAATACTGTCACGATGAATTTGATCTGTTGCACCAATCTGGTAAAGTTTCCAATGTGATGTTTTGGCTTGGAATAATAGCGTTAGGTTCTAGGGTTTTTGGTTTGTTTTTCAGCATTGCTATCCGCTGTCAAGTTTAAATAGCCAGCTCCTAGCTCCTTTAGGGTTTTGTTTACCTACCATTAACTAATTCTTTTTTAAGATGATTGTATTGAAGCCCTTATCCTCGCTGAACTTGCTAATACTAACCCTGTTAGTTTGTTTGATTCTCACCTTCGCCACAACATTTTTTTCAAGCCTTCGAGCTATAGATATGGATAGGTCAGATATCTGGGGTTGTAATGATGAGCCTACAGAAGGTCAAGTGTTTCACTAACCGCGCCTTGTGTTGTTTGCATTTTTATATGGTGACGAGGAGCAATCGATGGTGTAAGTAGTATGTCTTAGGGTTTCTTATTTACCCCTATTCCTGGAAATTTGATTTCAGGAGGTTTCAAGGGTTTTGAGTCAGCCTAGGGTTTCAGTTTAGTTGGTATAATTTTTTTATGGAGAGGTTAGGATTTTTAGCTTCCTTTTCCATGTTGGTTGTTTTTGTTCTTACCTATGAATGGAGAATTTTTTTGTGTTTAGGGTATAAAGTTGAACCTTGTAAGAAAATGCTAAAATAGTTGGTGGTAGGCTAAACCTTAACCTTGAGCACAAAACGTGTGGTGTAAAGAGTTGGAGATCTAAATCCCCAAAACCATAGTTAGATCCTGCACTTGAGCAAATTGGTTTCACTCCATCCTGAACTGATGCATACTTTGCCACTAGTTTAAAATGTCTAGATAACCTATGGGTTTTATTTCTATACATCACAAGATCACTTTTAAATGACCGAGGATGAATTGGTAAAACATCTTTATTATTTTTCGTCATATTTAGCACTAAATACAATGTTATTTCTAGAAAGAAAACATGATTTGGAATATAAAGTTGTCGCTGAATTTTGCAAGATTAAATGGTAGTTTTAATTTTATCTTGTTTCCCTAAATGCATGTTGTTGAATGACAATAACACTAAGTTATTTTTTAACACAATCATGTCACAGTTTCAGTATTCTCAACACACCATGCCAAAAAAAGGGAATAAGATGGCTAAGGTCAATGAAGAGGACTCAAACATGGATATTTTTCCTAGAACGGAGACTATCTATGAGGATTCAAAGTCCGTCATAGGAACTGAACTAGAATTTAAATTGGGATAGATTTATCAAATGATCAAGGACTAGACCGTTCGGTATGCAGGCTTGGAAGATATACCATGGTATGTGAACATAAGAAAATACATTGTCACCAAGGTAGCTACATGCCCCGAGATTTTCTCTTGTGCTGAGCTGATCAGATGGATCTTACCTTGGGCCCATGCAGGCACTATAATCATGTCAAACAAAAAAGGCAGTTGAAGAGTTGAAGAGAAACACTTGAAATATCTCCAGGACAAAGTGCAGGAGGATGAACTAGAAGTATTCAAAAAATTAAAGGCATCATTGAGAAAGTGGTAAAGAAGTGGGTTGCACAAGCCTCGGTTAGCAATTTCCTTCTGGAAGACCTGCTCAGGGTAAATCTACCCAAAGCAGCAGAAATAAAGTCACAACTGGCTATACATTAAGTGATAGTTAGATTGCTGGAACCTATAGATTTCAAGACTATCGCTGTAGAACCTGATGCATAGAGAGAATTCATTGGAAGATCAACTAGACCCTCCTAAGTTTTTTCTTTTTCTCATGTGGCACTTTATGTAGATTATTTTATCTTACTTCTATTTTCCTAGTGCAAGTCAGTAGATGACAAATTTTGTAAATCGAAGAGTTAGGGAATTCCAAAAGGAAGGGGTAGTCCAAAAGTCATTTGTAAAATGTATCAATAGGAGTAGAGGAGAGTTTAGAATGGACTTTTCACTATCGCATTGATGCTAAAGTTATTTTTATGAGAACTATTTATTTTATAAATAAATGAGAACCAATTCTGCTGGAGGAAGGACTGTACAAGTTTCAAATGGATTGTGTGGATTGATAATTTCGAACTACTTCTTATTTAGTTGTTATACAACTGTGAGATCATTCTAGCTTAATGAAATACTTCTGCAGCGATGAATGATGTTACTTTCTGTTAGAAATCTTGTGCATATGAATGAGTGATGAATGTTTTAACAAAACTTAGCTATCTTTGTTTATATTTTTCTTCTATAATTGTATATGTAGAATTTGAACAACTACCTGTAGGATTCCACAAGCAGCATTACAGTACATTAATCAATTAAATATAATCTTTTCTCCCCTTGGGGATAGCATAGATTAGATTAGTGTAGATTAGAATATGGTAGATTTGCTTATCTTAGAAGTGATTAAGGAGAAAAAGGGATAAGACAGGAGGTAAGAACCTACATATCACATGTTGAGGATTTTGATCCCTTATGACTTGCAATTAGTTTAGGCACGGACATTTCATCTTAAAACTTAAAATTACATAAAACAATGGACTGGTCCGCAACCGGTAAAACAAACTTAAAACATTCTTTTAATTATACGGTAGTTGGGCTGCTAATCAGATGGATTCCCCATACCAAACAATAAATGATCTAGTTGGGAACGATTATTGGGAACAGTCCCTACTGTCAGTACCTAGAATTTTCCAGGAATCAATAGTTTTGGTGCTAGAAGGAGGGCCTTCAGTGCATGGTTGAAAGAGGAAATCTGTTTACTAGAAACTATTCCATTGGTGATAGCTTTGAAATGAAGTTTCCTAAATATTTCAATTATGAAGAGAGAGTAGGTTCTGAAGAAGAAGGTTCATAACATTTATTTGCTTTTCCATTTGAAGAAGTTAATCACTTAATAAGACATACCCGATCTTACGTAAAGAAACATGGAGGATTGAAAGCAATAGGCTTATTTACCAAGAATGAAGTATTCCAGGAAAGTACCTACTTACACCGAATATTCGATATTGGTAGAAAGTTTGGAAGAGTTGGTAGATTTGTCCATACAAGAGATTGTCCAACCACTTGATCATTTGGGACCAGATTCCCCTATTTTCCAGTCTCCGTTATATTCACATGTTTAGTCCCCACCATAGACTCCTCGTTGAATTATGGCTAATGTTAATAAACCAAAACGAAATCAACCAAATCCAATCAACCCAATCCAACATCCTAGAGATCCAGAACACCACTCAATCTGGCTCCTACTTTACATGATTTACCTAAGCATTTTGAAAAGCATTTACCAAAGTTCGACCCCGGAAAAGGAATTTCAGTAGAACACCACCTGCGAAGTTTCTATTTGACTCTGCAACTTTTGTTCGTGGAGCATGAAGATGTGGTATGCATACTTTTTCCATGTACCTTTGAAGCTAAGGCCTCTACTTGGTATTTCAATTTACAAGAAAATTCAATTACATATTGGAATACTTTTGAAAGGGTGTTTAAGAACAATTTTTGTAGTCAACAAACCATTGCCGTTTCTATGAAAGAGATTCTCTCTCTAAGGATGGATAAAAGAGAAAAAAGGTTCAAGATTTCAACCAAATATTTGCTGCTCATCTGAGTAATTTCAGTGCTACAACAAGGCCTGTTGAAGAAAATCTAGTAGAATATTGTACTTCAACACTTTGTCCCAGCATAGCAATGTTTGTCAAAAGAGAAGTGAAACTTACATTGGTGGAGAATTATGAGGAAGAAAATAAGGTAGAATCCAAACTTCACATCATAAACAAACACACTGTAGAACCAGAGGTAAATACTTTTAGTGCTAAAAAACCTCTGTTGTTAACTAGACCTAAGGAAGAACACTCAATTGAATTGGAAAATGTAGTTAAGATGGTACAAAACTTGTCAAATAAAATTATAGATCTGGAAAAGGACAAAGAAGCTAGTTTAGCCAAAAAACAGTTTAAACCTTATTTCAAGAAAGGAGAAGAAAGTGGAACATCTCAACAACCTGTGTATAATTCTTTTGTTTTGAATTTCAATGAAGTAGGAAGGGATTATTTATGCACCTTTCATCAAGAACCTCATTCTGAAAAGAGTTTCCCACAATTGATTAACTCAATGACTCAAGCTATGAATTAAATATTAGATGCTCAAATAATAAAGCCTGACTCTGGAAGAAGAAAAAACAAATGAAAACACAATGTTCTTATGGGACTGTGCACCTACACCGGGATTAGATGAAGAGGAGCCTACTGAAGAGATCCAACTTTCATCAGTTAATGTTATGACCATAAGAAATGGACCAGTAATGGATGAAAGCTTAATACTTCCTAAGATTAGGAGGATACAAGAAAGTATGAATAAGATTAACAGTAATACCCAAACAACATCTAAGTTTGATCTGGTCAACAAAGAAGATGAGGTTCTAGCAGTCAGTAACCCTGTTAAGATTGTGGAAACTAAAATAGAAAGAAACAAGAAAAGTCCATTAGAATATGATATGGGGTATGACATTGTGGAGGACATTAAGAAAATGAAAGCAAACATTTCTTTATTTGAATTATGTAATTTACCCCAGTAGAGAAATAATATTTTGGAAGCGTTTTATCCACAACCTAGTAGGTCCCAGGATGACATTCAATCTAATAAAGAAATTAATGAAGATAGCATTGGGGGGGAGTCTAAATCTCAAAATTTTCCATTCTTATTGTCTTTTGAGATTTTTAATCATAATGTGCATAATTTTTTGATGGATTCTGGGGATTTGTCTAATGTTATGCCACTGTCAGTATGTAAAAGGATTAATGGTCAACCCACACCATCATCTTGTAAGATCTTTCAGTTGGATAGATTTGATGTCAAGGTAATAGGTGAAATGAAAATTTTGTTGATTCAGTTATCTGTGGATGATAGAGTTTCCAGTTCATAAATATTATGGTAGTGGATATACTAGAGGCATATGGATTGATATTGAGCAGGGAATGGTCTGTGAAACTGAATGGGTATTTTGCAATTGATTGGTCGCACCTATGGCTTCCATATAAGAACAGTCAAAATCATATTAAGGTGATGAGGGAAACACACATGAAACACAATGTAACTCAAATGGAAGGAAAAAATGAACCTATAAAATTTTGATATTCGGTCTTGGGTAACTACTTTGTAGAGCTTGAACCTGGAAATGATCAAGCTGAAGAAGCCAGTCGCGATTCAGACACACGGTCCAAACTCCTTCATTTCTCACGGACTGATAATATTGATTGTAATATAGTTAACTTAGTTTCTAACTTAGAAATAAACACTAATCAAGTAGATTTAGAAGATATATTTTAATTTTTGTAATTTGATGGTTCCAAAACACAACAGGGATCAAGAGCAGGTTGTGACCTGAATGACCCTGAAAAGAACAAACAATTTCTCTCTTATCGACTAGAGTTTGAATGTACAAATAACACTGTTGAGTATCAAGCCCTAGTCTAGGGTTTGAGGAAAGTCATTGAACTTAATGATAGAAATTTAAAAGTATTTGGTGATTTTGAGGTAGTTTTCAAACAGATTATAAACTCAATTCATTGTTTGTCACCACAATTAAAAGGCTATCAAACTGAATTCTGGGATCTTATAACACATTTCAAAGCCTTCAATATAAGTTCAATTCCTAGGTTGCAAAATGTTGCAGCTGATTTTTTAGTTGTTTTTGTTGCAAGGCTAGTACCCGCTAATAGCAAGTGGTCTATTGAACTCATTTTCAGGCTATTGATACCAGACAATGTTACAAACTTGAGAGTATTTGATGATGATTAGAAAATCATAGATTTCCTAATGAATGATGAGCATCAAGCTAACATTCGAAGTGGAAATTTCATGCCTAAAGGAGTGAGGACGCTGGAAGGGATGTTTGATTTAAACAACAATTTCATAAAACATGCCAATGTCAAAACAAATAGTTCATCCATGCAGTTTGAGCTGATTAATCTAGGGCCAGAGGTTGAACCCAAGTATGTAAACTTGGGAAAATGTTGTTCACCAGGAGAAAGAAGTAGCCTATTATCAATTTGTTTCAACAATATAAGGATATTTTTTCTTGAACATATGAATACTTGAAGACCTATGACACTCATATTATTCAACATATTAGTCCTATTAAATCGAGCATTAAACCATTCCAACAACAACTGATAAAAATGCATCCCAAGTTGGAATCTCTAATCGAAAATGAGGTAAAGAAATTACTTGATGCAAAGATCATTTTTAGAGTGGGTAGCAAATTTTTTTCCAGTAAGGAAAAAATATGGTGAGATAATATTATGTGTAGATTTTTGAAATATGAACTGAGCTTTAGATAAAGATAATTACCCAATTCCACCAATGGAACAAAACCTACAAATGGTCTCAGGTTCTAAACAGTTCTCCCTATTAGATGGGTTTTATGGCTATAATCAAGTGTTGGTAGTTGAGCAAGATAAACTAAAAACTACGTTTCGAACAAAGTTAGTAACATTTGCATATAGAATAATTCCCTTTGGACTTATAAATGATGGATGTACTTTTCACCGGGCAATGGATATCGCTTTTATGGGATTGATCGGCCACAGTGTGGTGATATATCTAGATGATGTAACGATTTTCTCTAAGAAGAGAGAAGATCATGTTTCTCAATATGAAACAAATTTTTTATCGTTGTATAAAATACAACATATCTTTAAATCCTAAGAAAAGCATTTTTGCAGTTTTAGAGGGAAAACTGTTAGGCCATGTTATTTCAAAGAATGGAATATCCATAGACCTAGAGAGAATAGAAGCCATATCTCATATTCCCTTACCCCACAACAAAAAAAGGTATGCAATCATTCATGGGTAACATAAAATTTGTTCGAAGGTTTGTTCCTGAGTTTGCACAGATAGTAAAACCTTTGCAACAAATGGTAAATAAGAGTGTGCAATTTAAGTGGACCGATATAGAGAAAGTTTCCTTTAACAACATCAAAGAAGCAATAGCTCACACGCCTTATCTTAAAAGTCTTGATTTGGAAAAGGATTTTATTTTGTACACTTTTTCCTCAAGTAATTCACTTGTAGCAGTGTGCAAATAGAGAGAAGAAATGGGAGATGAGTACCCCATATCATTTATGAGCACTGGGTTACAAGGTGATGAATTGAACTACCCCTCCATTGATAAACAAGCATATGGAGTATTTAAAGCAGTGAAACAATTCAGACCTTACATTCTGAAAAACAGAACCAAGGTGATTTTCCCTCATCCAGCTATCAGAACCCTTTTTGTACAGAAAGAATTGGGTGAACGATGAGGGAATTGGGTGACAATGTTACAGGAATATGACTTGGAATTCAAACCAGCTACCATTATCAAAGGACAAGGGTTGTGTAAACTAATT
Organism: Pseudotsuga menziesii; assembly: GCA_001517045.1. Taxonomy (NCBI): domain Eukaryota; kingdom Viridiplantae; phylum Streptophyta; class Pinopsida; order Pinales; family Pinaceae; genus Pseudotsuga; species Pseudotsuga menziesii. The sequence goes on from LPNX011188173.1 coordinate 384,880, forward strand.
GCTGAAGGTCGAACTAATGAGGATGACGGTTGGGAAAATGAAGCATAATTTAATATGATTGATATATGTCCTATCTTTACAGCTCCTGAATCTTGGTATAGAGACCTGATACATTACCTTCAACAAGGATATTTACCAAAGCATTGAAATTCTAAGCAACGAAGGGCACTTCGTCTAAATTTAGCCTCTTACCAAATAATTGATGGAGTTATTTTTATGGAATAACTATGATGGGGTATTTCTGAGGTGGATCAAACAAGAAGATGCCTCTAAAGTTGTCAAAGAATTGCATGATGGGCCTATCAGAGGAAATTTTTTGGGAGAAACTACTGCTCACAAGATTCTACGAGATTGATATTGGTGGCCAATGTTGTTTAAAGATGCTCATGCCTATGTAAGAAAGTGAGATGTATGCCAAAGAAGTGGTTGAAGACTAGCAAAAGAGGCTGGACCATTGCAACCGATTATTATTTTAGAACCGTTCGAATAATGGGGTATTGACATCATTGGAGAAATTAATCCAAATTATTCATTACAACATAAATATATTCTCACAGATACTAATTACTTCACGAGATGGGTAGAAGTAATTCCATTACACAAAGTGAACAAGGACACGGTCATCGACTTCTTGCAAGAAAATGTTATGACCAGGTTTGGGGTTCCAATTTCACTTGTCTTTGATAATGCGTCTTATTTTTCATCAATTAAGCTAACTGAATTCGCTAATGAAAAATGAATCAATTAGCATTATTTTGCAAATTATTATCCACAAGGTAATGGGTTAGCGGAATCAACGAATAAAAATATGATCAGAATTCTAAAAAAGACTATTATATAAATTCCAAGAAGTTGGCACACAACTCTTCCCAATAAATTATGGGAAGATAGGGTCACCCCGAAGAAATCCTTACGAGTTTCCCCTTATACTCTAGTTTATGGGAAAGACGCTATCCTACTCCCAAACATTTTACTCCCATCCTTGCAGCTAACCCACGCCTCATGAGGATCTGGTAGCAAAATTCTACAAGCTCGAATTAATACATTACTGAAAATTGAAGAGTCTAGGCTCAAGTCCAAATAAATATTTAAGCACCGATAGGAAATTGTCAAAAAATGGTTTGATAAGCGTAAATATGGGAAGGGAAGTTTTGAGGTTGGAGACTTAGTTCTTAAATGGGATCACCCGCATGATGAAAAGGGTAAACATACAAAATTTCAACACCTATGGGTTTCCCCTTTCAGTTTGATGAGAAGCTAGGCCCCTCGAATTATAAGTTACAATATTTACAGGGGTGGGAAGAGAACCTTCCTGTTAATGGTCTGGTTCTCAAACATTATTTCACCTAGTATATTAGGAGTCCTTTTGTACATAAATAAACCTTTTCTTTTGTTTTATTCTTGCTTTTGCTTTCCTTTTGTTAGTTTGCTTTAGTTTATTTTTTTATTTTGTTTCAAAATAAGGCAGATCAATCTTTTGGTGCTTGGGGATTTTGGAATCTGAACAAATATCCAAATGTTTTAATCCAAGAACTTCTCATTGGAAGTTACTTATGCAAAATTTTGATTAAAATTAAGATTATTTAAATTGATAGACTGTTGAAGGGAATTTATGTCAAGGGCACATTGAAATATTGTTTAATTCCTACAAAATAACTAAGGCACGGGAAGTCTAGAATACTATCTTAGGGATCCATCAACATTCACAATAATATCTGTCCTGGGAAGCTTGCTGCGGTAGACCCACAAAAAGGAAGTAGAATGAGCAGGTTCATGGTATTCAAAATAATCCCATGCCACAAAATGAAAGCCAAAAGGCTTAATAGTATAAAGAGTCAAAATCTCCCCCCCCAAAAAAATTATGCATCAAGAAGATATATTGAAGAAATAAATCAGTAAAATAAAAGGATTGCCAAAAAGTTTCTTCTCATTTGTGAGCTGAAACAAATCATCACTCACACAAAAGGGCATTATGGATGGAATAACCTAAATCAAATCTCAAATGTAAAAGAAGCAATCAGGGAAGACTCAAAAGACAAAATTCTTAAGCATCAAAGAATGCAAAAGGCATGGGAATGAGGAACAAATGAGTGCATCTTTGTAACTCTGTCACGATCCTGTGGTATCATATCCGGAAGAAACCAAGTACAGAGGTAAAATGAATCTCACATTTTAGACCCAAGAGAGTTATATGGACTTCTAAATCTTGGTTTCCATACCCCAAGGGACCACAATCAGTCTGATGCTCTGAATCTTACATTCCTGGAAATTCTAGAATCTTAAATGATATTGGAGAAGACTGGGATATGTTGTTCTAATCAAATTCCATGTAGCAGTTTTTGTTTTGAAAAGACAAATTTTTCAGAGATTTGTGTTCACTAGCTAGTCGCCAAGTGTGGTTGCTGCAACCCCTACCCCAAATTTTTTTATGATTTTAGGGACCCTCCTTAGATTTTTCAACTTTTAACTTGTTTTAGACTACTTTTTCTCCGTAAGAGTTTTTCTCCATGACTTAGTTTTATTTTCACAAGCCAGAAAATCCTTTTTTCACCAAGTTAGAACTTAGGTTTTGCACCCGATGTGTCAGCTGAATTCAACAAGTATGGACGACACGTTGGGAGGAATTATCTTTTTGGTCCGAAGTTTTAAAAATCCCAAGTCTTACGGGAGAATTTGATGAGTATTTTCTGACCACTTCAGCGAAATTTATTTTTTTGAGATGATATTATCGGCAGTTCTCATGCTGCCTTACCGACGCTTTTGTTCACACACTTTTTGTTGGGAGATCTCGCCAAATGGAGCCGATGGTATCGACTAGACTAAAAGTGGACACCAAATATATCGGTAGAAACTTATCTTCGCCACCCGTTATCTTTTCTTTAGAATTTTTTTACAAAGTTTGTCGACCACCTTTTTTTTGGATCTTCTAGCGAGTTTTGCTGACAACGTCGGCATAACTCAGGGTTTTGTACCGATGCGTCTGATAAAAATTACCCATTTTTTTGTCGAGGTTATGTCTTTTCGGATGTTTCTTGTGAGTTGTCGTGTATAGTATCAGAATAAATCAGGTTTTTGTGCTGATGGGTCTGGTGAAATTAAGAATTTACAACCGCTTTTTTCCTGTGGATTTTTCCATGAATTTTTCTAACAGTACCTTTTCGGAGGTTTCTATCGAGCCTTGCCGATAGTGTCGGAAAAACTTCAACATTTTATCTGATACTTCAAATTCATTAGTGTCGCAATGAATTTGATTTGTCACGCCAATCTGGTAAAGTTTTCGATGTGATTTTTTGACTTAGAAGAACGACGTTAGGTTCTAGGGTTATGGGTTTGGTTTTCAGCATTGCTATCCACCACCGAGTTTAAATATCCAGCTCCTAGATCCTTTAGGGTTTTGTTTACCTACTGTTCACTGAGTTTTTTTTTAAGCTGGTTGTATTGAAGCCCTTAGCCTCATTGAACTTGCTAAGCCTGGCCCTGTTAGTTAATTTGATTATCACCTTCACCATAGCATTTGTTTCAGGCCTTCAATCTATAGAGATGGATAGGTAAAATATGTGTGGTTGTAATGATGAAGTTGCGGTAGGTTGAGTGTTCCACCAACCGCTCCTTGTATGGTTTGCATTTTTATACGGTGACAAGGAGAAATCAATGATGCAAGTATAATTAATTAGGGTTTCTTCTTTTCCCCTATTGCAGGAACTTTGATTTCAGGAGGTTTTAGGGGTTTTGAGTTATGCCAGGGTTTTGGTTCAGTTGGTATGATTTCGTTATGGACAAGTTAGGTTGTTTAGCTTCCTTTTCCATGTTGGTTGTTTGTGTTCTTACCTCTGAATGGAGAAGTTTTCTGTGTTTAGGGTATAAATCGAAACCTTGTAAGAAAATGATAAAACATTCAGTGGTAGGATAAAATTTAACCCTGAGAAAAAAACATCTGGTGTAAAGAGCTAGAGATATAAATCCCCAAAACTGTAGTTAGAGCCTACACCTAATCTAATTGGATTCATTCCAGCCATAACTGATGAATACTTTTCCACTAGTTTAAAATGTCTAGATAACCCACTGGTTTTATTTCTATACATCACAGGATCACTTTTAAATGGCCGAGGATGAATTGGTAAAACATATTTATTATTTTTCATCCTATTTAGCACCGAATATAATCTTATTTCTAGACGGAAAACAAGATTTTGAGTCTAAAGCTGTCACTGACTTTTACAAGATTAAATGATAGTTTTCATTTTATCTTGTTGCCCTTAATGCATGTTATTGGATAATAGTAACACTAAGTTATTTTTTGACACAGTCATGTTAGAGTTTCAATCTTCTCACTGCACCATGCCAAATAAAGGGAAGAAGAAGGCTAAGGTCACTGAAGAGGACTTAGACATGGAGATTTTTCCCAGAATGGAGACTATCTACGAGGATACGAAATCTATCACAGCAATTCAACCAAAATTTAAATGGTGGAAGATTTATCAAATGATCAAGGACCAAACCCCTCCATATGCAAGCTTGGAAGATATACCATGGTATGTGAACATAAGAAAATCCACTGTCACCAAGGTAGCTACACTCCTCGAGATTTTCCCTTTTGCTGAGGTTATCAGATGGATCTTACCTTGGGCCGATGCAGGCAATATGATCATGTCAAACACAAAAGGAAGCTCAAGATTTGAAGAGGAAAACTTGAAAGATATTCAGGATAGAGTGCAAGAGGATGAACTAAGTCTTCAGAAAATTAAATGGATCACTAAGAAAGTGGTAAAGAACCGCGTTGTACAAGCCTCAGTTAGTAATTTCCTTCTGGAATACCTGCTCAGGGTAACTCTACCCAAAGCAGTGGAAATAAAGTCATAACATGATATACATGAAGTGACAGTTATATTTTTGGAACCTTTATATTTCAAGACTATCGATGCAGAAGCTGATGCATGGAGAGAACTCATTGGAAGATCAGTTGTACCCTCCTAAGTTTTTCTTGTTCTCATGTGGCACTTTATGTAAATTATTTTATCTTATTTCTATTTTCCTAGTGCAAATCACTAGAGGACAACTTTTGTAAATTGAGGAGTTAGGGAAGCGCAAAAGGCAAGGGTAGTCCAAAATTCATTTGTAAAATGTATAAATAGGAGTAGATGAGAGTTTAGAATAGAGTTTTCACTAGCGCATTGATGCTAAATTTATTTGTATGAGAACTATTTCTTTTACAAATAAATGAGAACCAATTTTGATGGAAGAAGGACTCTACAAGTTTCAAATGGATTGTGTGGATTTCTAATGCCGAAATACTTCTTATTTAGCTTCTATACAACTGTGATATCGTTCTAACTTTATGAAATACTTTTGTAGTGATGAATGATTTTACTTTCTATTAGAAATATTGTGCATATGAATGAGTAATGAATGTTTTAACAAAACATATATACATTTGTTTATATTTTTCTGCTGTAATTATGTATGTAGAATTTGAACATCTACCTATAGGATTCGAAAAGCAACATTACAGTACATTACTCAATTAAATATAATCTTTTCTCCCCTTGTGGATAGGGTATATTATATTAGAGTATATTATATTATGGTAGATTTGGTTACCTTAGAAGTGATTGAGGAGTAAAAGGGATAAGACAGGAGGTAAGAAACTATGCATCACATGTTGAGGATTTTTCTCTATGATCACTTGCATTTACTTTTGGAACGTGCATTTCCTCCTAAAACTTAAAATTACGTAAACGGTAGACTGGATCGCAACCGATAAAATAGACTTAAAACATTATTTTAATTCTATGGTAGTCGGGCCACTAGTCGAACGGATTCCCCATACCAAACAGTAAACGATCTAGTTGGGAATGATTATTAGAGAGAATCTCTACTGTTGGTACCTAGAATTTTCTAGGAAACAACACTTCTTTAAGGCCACAAAATTGCACGTTTCCCATAGGCATGGATGAGTTGGTGTTGCACTTGATTCCAGGTCATCATTTGATGAACTAGGTAGGTTATCAGCTCTTGATTCCTATTGTAGAGTAATTTGATTTTGGTGGTCATTCTGGGATTGTTGATATGTACCCTCCTATCATGGATCTTGGTGAGAGAGATATGTCAACATTTTTTCATATTTGATAGGATATTTCCCATCTTTCATCCATTCCTAGACAATGGCATCCACTTCTTCTTCGGTTATATTACACACAATTGTAAGCCACTACCTATGTAGGTCCTACCTGACTTGGACATACATGTGTTGACGCCTATCCTTAAATATTACAATAGTCATATATTTCTCTTTATTTATAATTTGGAAAGCCAAATTGGACACTAGGTACATTGCCCTGAAAATTGATAACTAGTTGTGGATTGAAATATTTTCTTTCATAAAAATGGAATGGAAAAGCCATTTGATATATTTATAACATTTTATCTTGATTCAAGTGTCTACTTATCATATCTTATCCTTTACCTATGGATTCATTTCATTTTGGTTCAGTTATTTAGAGTCAATTCCTTGCAGTGAATGTTAACTAGTTTCATTGGAATTAATGGAAATATCACCTTATATGGAATTGGAATAATCTAAAAATAAACATTTTATTGGATGTAGGTGCAAGATTAAATATGTTTTTAATGGTGGTTGGATTTATTTTGGGTTTAATGGAATGGTTACAAGTTGACTTTGTGCAAGGTTAGCTACTTACATTGGAAAACTAGTTAACTAGTATTGTGGACTCTCTTTCGTAATCACCACAATTATTTATAGTAATTTTGGTAATTATGATTTATTTAAATGTAATCAGATGTTATTAATCCAATGGTATTGATAATCAATGGTTATTTTTTAAACAATTGGATTTGTAATAAGTGTCATCATTTGCGAAGTAAGTGTCGTTAAGCATCGTAATTAACACCTTAATTACTAGTTAATTGTGAATGAGAATAATTATTCTTTAAAAGTGGTTTTCATATCTGATATGGATTGGATTGAAGTTTTTATGATGGTATGATGTTAAGAAATATTCCATCCCTTGGATCATTTGTTGGAATTGTTTATGTATTTGTAACTTCGGAATGTATTCACTTGTATATTTTATATTTTATTTCATTGTACCCCGACGAAGATGTTTGTTCCTTCGATTGGGAGAGTCATTAATATAATAAAGTCATGTAAATTCATTAAGTTTAACCCTCTATTGTAAGTCGAGGCAATAGTCTCCAAAGTTTTGGGGTATTAGGGTTATTAGACTCTCCTAGTGAGTTCGGCCTTGCAGAGTAATTGTCAAGTGGAAAAATAGTATAAATAGAGATTAAGACTCTCTATTTGAAACACACACTCACTCAATTGTAGCACAAGAGTGACAGAGAAGGATATCTCACAAGTGAGAGAGAGAACCATTGTTGGAGATCATCTTTGTGTTTTTTGTTTTTACTTTTGCTATTGGTGCTCATTCTATCTCTTAGGAAGTTGTGGGGTTTTATCCTTTATGGTTTCCCCAAGGAAAACTCTTTGTGTATCTTGTCTCTTATGATTATTGATGTGCATGTTATTCTCTCATATAAGATCCTATATCATATTGATTAAATGATAAAAATCTAACATGGAATCAGAGCTAACCTTAGAAGAAGAAATTATGTAGCTGCAGAAGCTAGGGCTTCTTAATTTTTGGGTCTCTCTCCATAGATCATCGGCAAAATGAGGCTAGGATAGCTCTCCATTGAATGGCACATCTTTCTGTCGAATCAGAATTTGATTCCGGGCATTTTTAGTTTTTGACCTGTCACTACTACAGGAAATTTGGGATTTTCACAAAAGAGGAATTTTTGAGTGAGCCCAGCATAGGATTTCTATCCTCCTCAAAATCGAAATTTAGAGACCAAGATCGAAGTTTTTGGTTGGGTAAAACTACGGGAAAGTCAAACCGTAATTTGACCCTAGACCTGAAAATCAACACTGCAAAATATCAACTCCAGATCCATTTCAGGAATCTCAAATTGGTAAGATATAAATCTCTTGTATTTCCATTTGAGGTTCTCATTAAAACATGAATCAAAGAGTATTCACTATATAGCTGAAATACAATTGCAATGGCAACTAATGGGAATTAGGGTTTCATGACTAAAAAACCCTAAAATACTAAAACTAGTAGTTTTTGTACATTCGCTATATCTCTAGATTTGAGAAGGCCCAGGAGCCAAAAATATTACATACCGAATATAAATTCCTTATGTACCCTGTGTAAAAGTTTCATACTTAGATTCACTATATTCGGAGATATATGATTCCTCCAAATCAGGGTTCCATCCTCTCCCAAAATTCATCCCTAAACAAGACACCTTGGGATAATTGCTATATCTCAGGCTACGAAGGTCCAAATTAAATTTTGCAAGATGTTTTAGATAGGGAAAAAAATTTACTTTCTGTGGTAAACTTTTTAGACCCTCAAGGTGAAATAATGACACATGGCAGTCTGTACAAGTTCTCTATGTTGAATAGTATTGAAATAATTCACCTTGGGAAAACTCTCATAAGTACCAATTGGTGAAACAAATACTTCTCAAACCCACGACGTTGAAAATAGGATAGAAAAGGATACCTCAATGAAAAGTGTTAGACACAGAGGAGTAGTACTTTAGGAGATACCACAAAAACAATATCAAGAAATTTTGTAGAAGAAATTGAAGAAAACTAGGGCATCATATATTTTGCAATTCTAATCACAGTTTTGGGAAAATGAGTATGCTTCTAAGATTGCCTTCAGGAGGCACATATTTCTATTCAATTAGATATAAAAGATTCCAATTTTTTAAAATTAGGGTTTCTCTAAAAAACCCTATATCATCCATCTTCGGAACCGAGACGAACACCTCAAATCGGTAAGATCAAATCTTTTTCTATTTACATTTGAGGTCCTCATTTCAAAATGGCTAATCACACCAGCTTTATGACAAGCTTGGTGAATATGACAACTTCCAAGTATGAAAGTATAGGAACTCCGTGATCCTTGAATAATATGACCCAGATCAGTATTTCAGTAAGGAATTTCTAAGAGCTGGAGGGAGATGAGGCTAAGGCTAGAGACAAGAGAATCATTCCATATTCTATTAAAGATCATCTCATCCCTCATGTGTCATCCTTGAAGACACCAAAAGGAAGTGTTTGATGCATGAGGAATCAATCAAAGAAGAATAAGATATTGTTATAACCACCTTGAATGGCCTCCTAGGATCATGGGATTCATTCATTCGAGGAATGTGTGCCAGAAGGAAGTGATTACCTTCAACAGACTCTTGGAAGAGTGCACACAAGAAGAAGCTTGACTCATAATAAGAGAAGATAATATGGGAGCAATTGAATATCGATCTCTCACGATTCAAAGAACATCCCTCAAGCGATGAGGAATATGAAGGACTCAATTCTTGAAGAACCTCTTATCCATCTTAGCATTTGGATAAGAAATGATGATGTTATGAATGAAGAAGATGATGAATTTGAAGGCTCAAGAATGAGTCTACCCACGAAACAAATAAAGATAAGTATTTGTATTGTCTTTTCCTATATATCTAGTTGTTTAAATGGCATTTCTTTGTTCTGAAATATGCATGATAGAATTTTTGCATTAATGATAGTATACTACTAATATGCATGTGATGGGTAAGTATCCCATGGTGATATACAACTCTCCATTTCTACTTATCAATAATGAAACCTCTTTGCTGATATATTGGATTAGTGCACAATCTCAATTATGTCATGGTAGAGATGGAAGGCATCTAGAAAGTTTCTGTGCGATATGGATGAATGTTGTATTGGCTAAAATAGTTGCATAATTATATCATTATGCATAAGACTTTTCCATTATTAATATACCTTATGAAATTTTTTGAACCATACGAATGGTGCATTTGACTTGTAGGAAAGATCACGTATAATTGCCTACAAGAAAAGAAGGATGAAACTTGTTCCAAAGAACAAGTAACAGAAATTCAAGATTCAGTCCAATAAGCATACATGAAGAGGAACCTGAAGCTTCTCATTTCAAATACACCATAGCAAAAGAAAGAGATGCAGAAGAATATAAAGAGAATGGTATATCCACCTCTAAGAGATGAAAACTATATTGGGCATGAAAAATAATCCAAGATGAAGAATAATATGACGATATTTTTAAAGAAAGAAAGAGGCCTCAGAGACAGTCTAGTTATGTGACACTGTTGAACGACATCATTGGTGCAGATCCTTCCATCTATGAAGAAGTAGCCAAGAAGAAAAGGAAGGATAACACTAGTTCAAGAAGAATGATGTCGAGGATACGGTATCGAGACCTAAAGGGAAGTTCATAGCATCTTCCAAATAGATCTATAAGATCTAGCATGCAGAAGATGGAAACATTGTGGGATACAAGGAAATTTTCCTAGCACGAGACTTCTCACAGAAATAAGGAATAGACTACGAAGAGACATTTGAATCCACTAGAAGTTGAGACACATGACAGGAAGACTCATGTGTGCAAATTAAAGAAGGCCTTGTACGAGCTTAGAAGGAACCCATGGGATAACGCATACATGAGGAGATTGAAGATCACCTAGGGTGATGAAGATGTTAACCTTTGCTACAAGGTTGAATATGAAAGCCTATAGAGGATGACAAGCTCACATATGGGTGCGAGAAGAAATTTTCAAAAGGTTCAATATAGAGGATATTGGTATCGAGTGACCCTAGATAGATACATAGAATATTAGTAGCAGAGGAAGCTACTCGTCACTCTAGCACAAAATGTTTCAATACATAGAGTATGAAAGGCAGAGGGAGAATGATGCTCTGCTTCAGAGGGAGTGATTGTAGAAGATCCCAAGGTTCGAAATGGTACCATATGATGGATAGCTTACTGATAGCTCTAGGATTTACTGAGAGTAAAGAAGATTCCAACTTTTTCTTCAAGGTTGAAGGCAGAATAACAGTGATGCTCCTATTATATGTCGATGACATGTTCCTGACATGAAAAGAAGAACTCATTAAAGATGCAAGAAGGAGACTTGATTCTGAGTTCGAGATGAAGGACTTGGGTATGATGCACTACTTTCTATGCATGGAGGTGTGGATGAGTACGGATGGAATATTCCTTAGACAAGGGAAGTATATAGTGGAGATCCTGAACTGGTTCAGGATGATGGACTGCAAGGCCATGCCACACCTATGGCATCGAAACTGAAGCTACTGAGTGATGCATCATTAGAGAAATTTGATGCCATGATGTATCGTCAAATGATTTGTTCCTTGATGTACCTGATGAGTACGAAACCAGATATTTTATTTGTTGTGAACACATTGAGCTAGTTCCTAACTAATTGCTGCAAAGCATATTTTTAGGTTCCTGAAGGGTACAATTGATTATGGGCTCAAGTATGAAGCAAATCAGAAGATTAACCTGGTGGGTTATGTATATTCGGATTGGGCATGAAGTTCCATTGATAGGAATAGCACTTTAGGGTGTTGCTTCAGTATGAGATCAGGGATCTCTTGGATTAGTAGGAATTAGTCATGGATGGCACTGAGTACAACTGAGGCAAAATATGTATCCACTTGCTCGACTATTTGTGAGGTAGTATGTTTCTTATGAAAGCTACTATTTGATTTGATTGATCTGACTTGCATTTTTGTATGATGCAGAGAGGATCAATGAAGATATATTGTGTACCTCAGATCGAGGTTCCTTACAAGGGGAAGTTATGAATCATAGATCCTTTCTGACATGGTGGTAGGCTAGGCCTCCCATGGTCAGATGTAAGTGTTGAGCCTTTCTAACATGGTGGCAGGCTGGGCCTCCCATGGTTAGAAGTAAGTGCTAAGCCTTTTTGACATGGTGGAAGGCTATGTCTCCCATGGTCAGATGTAAGTGTTGAGCCCTTCTGACATGGTGGAAGGCTAGGCCTCCCATGGTCAGATCTAAATGTCGATCCCTTTTGACATGGTGGCAGGATGAGCCTCCCATGGCTAGATGTAATTGTTAAGCCTTTTCGACATGGTGGAAGGTTGTGCCTCCCATGGTCGGATGTAAGTGTCGATCCCTTCCGACATGGTGGCAGGCTAGGCCTCCCATGTTCGGATGTAAGTGCTAAGCCCTTCTGACATGGTGGTAGGATGGTCCTACCATGGTCAGATATAAGTGTTGTGCCTTTCTGACATGGTGGTAGGCTTATCCTCCCATGGTCGGATGTAAGTGCAGTTCCTTTCTGACATGGTGGTAGGCTCGACCTCCCATGGTCAGATGTAAGTGTAGAGCCTTTCCCCCAGATAGTATATGGTGTGTCCTACCATGCTGGTGGATGTAAGTGCAAAGCCTTTCCTCGGATGGTATATGGTGTGTCCTTCCATGCCGATGAATGTAAGTGTTGGGCCTTTTCTCAGATGGTAGATGGTGTGCCCTACCATGCTGGAGGATGTAAGTCCTGGGCCTTTCCTCGGATGGCATATGGTGTGTCCTACCATGATGGTGGATTTAAGTGTTGGGCCTTTCCTTGGATGGTAGATGGTGTTTCCTACCATTCCGGTGGATGTAAGTGTTCAAGTACACATGGTACTCCCAAAATACCGAAGACCTTGAGCAACCACTTCACACAAATATATCAAAGATCAATACATCGATTTTTGTCATGTGTTCAAAACCCTCGAGAGGGAAACAATCCATAGCCCCAACCAAATAGCTACTTGGATCAATTTATTATGCAAAATAAATAAAGTTACATATGATCTTCTCATAATTGATCAACTAGCAAAGGACCCTCCATGCTCTTTAAATAGAGATCATGGACCAATCGGGTGTTAAGCCACAGATCAATGGTAGGTATGATCTAAGAAAAGTTGAACCGTCGAGTCACTCTATGTATAGAACATATCATGACCGTCGAATTAGAATATTTATAAATGCATACTAATGCATACTAAAGAAACACACTTTTACCTAACGGATATATTACACAAGTTGATCTTAACTAACTCCTAAGTGTCCAAATATCCTAACATCCCCCCTTAAGAACAACTTGGGATAGGATTGAAGGATTTACAAAAGTGACACTATTAGGAGAAGGAAGGAGGCATTAGAGATTATCCCCCCTTAAGGACACATTCCTGAACTCCTAACATAGACCGAAGTTTAGAAAACTTCACTTCTGTAAGGGACTTGGTGAAGATGTATGCAACTTGATCATCCATAGGGAAATAGAGCACTTCAATAGCATGATCATGAATAAGATTTTTGATGAAGTGCATGTGTAGCTCAATGTGTTTGTTGAGCTGATGTAGAACTATATCTTTGGCAAGCTTGATGGCACTTTAATTATCGCACCAAAGTGGATTAGGTTGCTGCTGCTCGAATCCAAACTCTGAAAGGATCTATCGAAGCCATAAAGATTCCTGACTGGCATTAACTACGGCTTGATATTCCTCTTCTGCTGAAGAAAGAGAAAGAGCTTGTTGTTTCTTACAAGCCCAAGTGACAGGTCGAGATCCCAGACTGAAAACATAACCTGCAATAAACTTTTGACCATAAGGATTGTCGGCCCAATCTGAATTAGTGAAACCAACCAACAAAGGTTTCCCCCCTGTACTATAATGAATCCCAAATTGAATTGTACCTCAAATATATCGAAGCATTCTTTTTGCTTCTTTCCAGTTACTTTCATGAGGAGTTTTCATATAACAGGAAACACAACCAACGGCAAAGGAAAGGTCAGGACGGGAATGAGTCAAATATAAAAGACTACCAACAGGCTAATGATACAAGGTGGCATCTACTTTAGGGGAAGTACAAATGGAAAAAATTTTGAATCCAGACTAGAAGGGAGAATGGGCTAGTTTACAATCTTCCATGTGGAAACGACGAAGAAGGTCACACGCATACTTAGACTGCGAAAGAAATATTCCTTCTTTGGTTTGCAAGACTTGGAGACCAAGAAAATAATGCAAATGTCCTAAGTCTGAAATTTCAAAATTTTGCTTAAGACTGGATTTCACATGGGTTATAAGTTTAGGGTCACTACCAATAAGGATAAGATCATCAACATAAAGAACAAGTATAATGAGATGGTTTCCTACTTTCTTGTTATAGACATAGGGGTCAGAATGGCATCTAGAAAAACCAGTGTCAAGGAGAAAGCTATCCATTTTGGCATACCATGCTCTAGGAGCTTGTTTAAGGCCATATAAGGATTTCTTAAGGAGACAAACAAGGAAAGAGTTATCCTGAACATATCCAGGAGGTTGTTCCATGTAAATTTCCTCCTGTAAATCACCATGTAAAAAGGCATATTTGACATCCATTTGATGGACTTCCCAGTTATGTAAGGCTACAAGGGAAAGAACAAGGCAGATGGAATTCATTTTTGCGACAGGAGCACAGGTTTCATTGTAGTAAATCCCTTTAACTTGGGAAAAACCTTTGGCAACTAACCTTGCCTTAAGTCTTTCAACACTTCCATCTCATGCATACTTAGTTCTGTAGACCCATTTACATATGCCAAGTTTACTTCCTTTTGGAAGAAGAACAAGATCCCAAGTATTGTTCGCCATTAATGAACAATATTCTTCATCCATAGCTACATTCCAATATGGATATCCTGAAGCTTCTGAAAAAGTTTCTAGATCATGATTCTCGGAAACTTGAGCCAAAAGAGGAGGCTTGCTGAAAATGAGAACGTGTTTGACGTTGATCTCTTGGATCATCGACAAGATCATGAGTTGCTTCACATGTTGAATGGACCCATCGAGGAAGCATTGATGTTGGTGCAATTCGACGAACATGAGCAGGTGGAGGTGGATTTTTATCCTCGCTGTCATGATCAAAAACTAGAGTTGGAAACCTGTCAAGGAAGTTGGAAGAATAATAAGAAGAAGGCACAATCACCGAATCAGGCTCGCAGGCCAAAGATGGCACACCCGCCAAGTTAGGCTCATGGGCCAAGATATTTTCATCAAATTTAACATCTATTCTAATGATTATATCATGTGAATGGGATGAAGAAGTCTATAACCTTTTACATCTTTAGAATATCCAACAAATATGCACTTTTCATTTTTAGGCTGCAATGCTTTCTATTTTTCATCCGGAATGTGAGCCCATGCTTCACAACCAAACACATGAAAGTGACTTACATCTAGTTTAATTTTACTCCATGCTTCTTTTGGTGTTATACCTTGTAAAACTCTAGTGGGTGTGCGATTAACTATGTAATTTGCATAGTTTATGGTCTCAGCCCAATATTGAACACTTGGTCCCTTAGATTGGATCATATAATTAGCCATTTCTTTTAAAGTGCGGTTCTTCCATTCAGCTACACCATTTTGTTGTGGTGTATATGGAACAGTGTGTTGTTGTTGGATTCCTTGTTCTGTGCAGAAAGTAGTGAACTTGTTGTTAACATATCCTCCTCCATTGTCAGATCTTAACCTAATAATTTGATGACTAGATTGTTTTTCAACAAGGGCCTTGTACGCCAAGAATATATGAAATACTTTGCTCTTAATTTTTAGGAAGTAAAACCAAGTGCGTTTGGAGTAGTCATCAATGAAAGTTAAGAAATATTTGAAACCAGAAAATGATGCAAATGGAAGAGGGAAACACAAGTCACCATGCACAAGATCCAAGGGAACCGAGGCGTGCTAAGAGGCACGTTTGTCAAAACTGTCCCGATGATGTTTTCTGAGTACACAACCGAAACAAGCACCATCCTTGCAAGATACCATCGAAAGACCAGTGAACATATTGTCTTTACATAGTTGTTGCAATGAGCGATAATTTAACCAAATCACTCATGCCAAAGTTTGCTCAAGTTATCACTATGAGCAATAAAAACTGAAGGAAAAGGTGATGACCCAAAGTTGTTAAATTTGTACAACTTGGTAATATTATCAATAGTTCCAGTAGCAAGGATATTTTGAGGATTTTTAAAATCCTTGATTACAACTTGGTGAGGTGTAAACGTCACAGTTTTACCTTCACCTGAATGAGTAATTTGATAGAATGATAAAAAATTGCATGAAATTTTTGGAACACATAGTACATCACTGAAATGACCATTTTCTATTGGAAATGTTCCATATCCTACAACACTCAGAGATCTATCATCACCAACAAATATTTGTTTGGTGTTACATTCATGCATAGTAGAAAAGATGGCTTGATCCTTAGCCATATGACAAGATGCGCCAGAATCAATGAGCCATTCAATTGAAGTAGAAGAAGAAGATGCAGTATAAGAGTAACCAGAAACACAAAGTGCATGTCCATGAGTGGTAGATTCTGAAGACGAATCTAGGTTGATGTGGTGCTTCTTCATTGTTGCTTCCAAGGCTGTCATCTTCTTAAAACACTTAAATTCATCATGATTATCTTTCCCACAAAAATTGCAATGACGCTCAGTCTTCTTTCCTTTTAGCTTGGATCCTTTGTCATTTTCTAAAGAAGGATTTGACTGAGAGGGTTTAGAACCCTTGTTGTTTGGCTTATTATTGCAAAAATTATGTTTCTTGGGAGGCTTGGACTTTTCTTTCTGTTGGGACAATAAGGCTTTCCTAGATGTATCTGCATTGTTAATTATTCCAAGATGAATGATCTTATCTTGCTCTCTAATTAAGGAATCACAAAAGCATTCAAGACTAGGCTTTTGACAGCTAGTTGCAGTCAAGGATTCTTTCATGGAGTAGAATGTAAATACAAAAACACAATATGCAGGTCCAAGTTTGGAAAGAATATGATAAATGCATTATTTGTCTTCTTTCTTAATCTTGCATTTTGCACATAAGAGTCAAAGAATTTTATACTTAGATAAATAGTCTTGAATGCATGAAAAATCATTTGGATTCATGGAAATCAACTCATTCTCAAGATGATGACCCCGAATTTTATTGTGTTTACCAAACATAGATTCCAACTTTGCCCAAGCTTGATTAGGTTCATCAATTCTAGATATGTGGAATCATAAATCAGTAGAGATGGACATCCCAATCAATCCATGAGCTTCATCACATCTATTTTCCCATTTAATTTTCTTATCATCATCAGTGGGTTCTGTTTCTTTCCCTGAGGTTATCCTAAAAAGTCCCCTACTCCATAGAACATCCTCCATACGATATTTCCATAAGAAATAGTTAGAACTTGTAAGTATAATATCACAAGGGGAGGCCATACTATAAAATAATGACTGAAAGAATAGAAACTAACTCTCTGGATGCAAAGAGCTCAAAAAAATATGCGGTTTAAAAAAATGGCACTGAAAACTTATTCTGGATGATGAAGTTATGCTTGATCAAAGAAAATTTTGAAGATGTCCCCAATAGTAATGTGGCAGATATTAACTTGACCAACTAAAAAAAAGAACCCCCCTCTTCCCAAGATCAACCTTTGACAATCACTTTACAATAAAGTTGATTTTAAGTGAATCATTTTTGTAGAATAAGTCATGTTCACTTTTAGAATAATATTACTTTAAATAGTGCAGCAATAAATTAAAAGACTTAAGTGACTCATTTTTTATTTTATTTTATTTAAGTGAGATGCACATTTACAATAAAATAATTTGAAAATAGAAATTGCATGCACTAAAAAGTAGCTTAATAAGACTTGAACTCAAGAACTATTAAGGAATAAAGCAACTTTGGACCAAGTGAGATAAGTT
>LPNX011188173.1:412626-434485 GCA_001517045.1 Pseudotsuga menziesii
TATGACATCAGATAGATCACACCCACGCCTACCTTCAGTCAAGGAGGCTAACTGGAGCACTCCGAGGGTGATCTGAGTGTCATTAATGCCCCATATTTCTAACTGATGGTTACAATAAGTTAAACAGAGGAGTGAAGGCACCTTCCTTCATTAAATTGATTATTTATTGATTATTTAATGAACTGGGGTCAACAGGGGTGCCTTCAACTACTTCTGATGTTCAGTTACACTTCAGTTAAACTCATCAGGGTTCATTGGAGTCATTGATGCGATACAACTTATTGGTTTGCTTGTTGTGACATGTGTCTAACCTACTTTCAGTTAGACTCAATCATTTATTGTACTCCAACTTCAATTAGGGCTCAGTTGAGTCAATTAGGGTTTTGATCAGTGGTTAACTTGAGTGTTGACTGTGGCTTACATTCAGTTAGGCTAGAGTCACTCATTCAATTCGAATGACCTCCTTGGGAATTCGAATTGATTTCTCATTCATCCTTGCAACATGATCATGTATTGTGTTACTCATTCTTTGTGTGAATATACAGAGCCGCTACTCATTTTGTAGCACAATTACACCATTTTCATGCTTTATTGTTATTAATCTTTGATGAGACTATGTTTTAGTCCCTAGATTACTGTGAGAGATTAATATAATCAACTTAGCTTCGTTTAGATTCACAATAGTTAAATCATGTACAAGTCGACGACATCAAGAAATGTAACAAGAATTCAACAAATATTCAGATCTAATTAACTTACAGTAAACAAAACACCAATTCAAACCAAAACCCTTTGAATCCACATTGCAGAAGGCAGGGATGATTTTAAGGAATCATACTTATTTAAAAGTGTATAAATGTTGGTGAATCTTACCAATTCTTAAAACACCAACTATAAAATGTTTGGCGATATTTTTCAAAAAATATTTTAATTTCCAAGGATTTTATATCATTTATATAATAATTTGGTAGTTTTTAGGGTGAAAAAATTTTACCCCATCAAAATTGAGCGAAACAAGGGCTTCAAAAATAGCAAAATGGAAAATCTTTTTTTTGAGAAAACCCCCTAAAAATAGCCCATGGGCTAAATTTCACCAATAAAATTATCCCTGGCGGAAGGTGTTGATCCACAAACAAAATCATATCGACAATTGAGATTTGCACGGAGATCGACGACTCACAAGAATTATGGAAGGCCAAATTGCGGAAGCCCAATTCGCAAAGTTGAATGGTGCACCCACAATCCACATTGCAGAAGGTGTTGATCTGTAAATAAAATTAGAACGACGGCCGAGGTCTAATCCATAAGGATATCGATGGCTCACAGGAATTACGGTAGACCAAATTATGGAAGCCCAGTTTGAAAATGTTGGATGGCCCACCCGCAATATGCAATCTGGATTGCATAAGGTGTTGATCCAAAAAGAATTTATATCAATGGTGAGTATCAAAGCCGCAAAAAGATCAACGGATAATAGGAGTTGTGGAAGTTTGAATGCAGAACGATAATATTGTATGTTAAAGTGTGAAACCCAAAATTTGTAATCTACATTGCAGAAGGTGTTGATTTGCAAAGAAATTAGATCAACGGTCAAGATCGAAGCCACAAGAAGATCAACTACTGACAAGAGTTACAGAAGGTTGAATTTTGAATGATAATCTTGTATGTTAAAGTGTTAAACCTTTTAGGATTTATGATCGTCCCTTTTCCAAACTATCTATTATATTATATTTTCCTAGCTTAGGAGTCATTTAGTTATTAATGGGTCCACTAGTACCATTGGGTCCACTTGGGAAAATGAGGCCACATGTACCAGTCACTAGAGTTTGGTGAACACCGATAGAGGTTAAATGGAACCGACTACACCTTCATGCATTAGTTTAGGCACCTCCTAGACCAATCCCTACATATTAGGATCCAGTGGGAGTCCCAGAACAAACCTCCTTCAGTTGTTGGTAGTTGGGAACTAGTTAAGCTTAGTTATGCTTCAGTTACATTCAGTTATATATCCTCTAGTTCAATCAGCACTAGTTTTGCATGGTTGAATGTGGGAAGGCGCTAGTTCTCACCTACTTCTCACCTACCACTGCAGTTAGACTTTTTTATTGATTCTAACTGATTGAGAGACTGGATTAGACATCTAGAGTTAGCCAGTTGAACTCTGATTGTGACTTATACACTTCTAGTTTTCCATGCAAGCAGATTGAGTTGGTAGATTCAAATTTATCCCTAATAATTTGAATTCTCCTTTATGTATTACCATTGTATACTATTGGGATGTAATGAAGTTTATATTGTAATTATCTAAGCAATACTTATCTGTTTCTTGTGAGATTTGATTTGTTCATTGTGGATTATTAATTCTCTTTCACTGCATAATAAGTAAGAATCTAATTGCACTCATTGCTCTGAATATATAATGGCACAATAATTTTAATATGGTATCAGAGCCATCTTGGGAAAATTTCAATTCTATGTACTCTCCATTGTACAAGAGAAGCAATTGGGTTTCCACAGAAATCCCACAAAGAGTGCCTTTCTTCCTATGAATTTATTTAGAGTGGCGGTGTGGGTGTGATGGAACCTGAATAAGTATACATGTCGAGAGGGAAGGCTTGATTCTAACATAGTGCGAATGGTTTTGGTTTTGCAATGATTTTTCCACTAGTGCTATGTAGATGGATTGAATATATTTTTTGATCAGTAGGAAAATTATGGATTCTCAATCTTCCACACCTGAGATCCCAACACCCTTCAATTATGTTTATTGGAGGGAATATATGCAGGTTTCCTTGTGAAAGTAGGGCTACTTCAGGATAATACTTAGAAGGGAGGCTGAGCCCCATCATCCAACTAAGAAAAACAAGTTTCTAAACTACTTAGATGAAGCTTTTGGTTTTATATGTACTCACATCTCAAGAGACCTCCTCTTTCACCTTGAAGGTTTGAGGACTCCTAAAGAATCTTGGGAGAATATTAAATTCTTGTTTGGAAAACAAGATGAGCTTTGGGAACACATGTTGGAGAACGAGTTGATAGCCTTGAATCCTAGCAGTTTCGAGACAATACAACAATTCTTTACAAAATTCAAGTCTCTTTCACTTCAATGCAAACAATGAAAATAGAAAAAAAGGATGAGCAATGTGTGCTCTCCATACTCAACAAACTAGATACTAAGTATTATGTATTTGTTTCTATCTTCCATTCCGAAAGAGCTTCCATTCCCAATTGTAATATTGCCTCACTTGATTCCTTTCTCAAGTCCTTAGTACATGATGAAGATAAGCTGGTCCATATGGGATTCATCTAGACTTATAAAAACCAATCTGTCCTACTGACAGACTCTACCAATGTGCAAGCTAAAGCGAGACCTAAGTGGAAGGATCCTAAAGAATCTCATTCGAAGCCTAAAGAGAATCAGAATACTTCTGAAGGAGCTTTGGGCTCTAAGAAGAATAATTTTTTTGAAAAGAATATGTATCCCTATTGTATGAGGGGTTTTCATCCAGAAGACTCTTGTATTAAGAAGTAAGTCGACCAGCTGACTGCCCTCCTCAAGTAGAATAATATTGCTCTTCCACAAAGAGCAAAGAATTATGATATGGGCCATAGACAGAAGATGATGAAAGGTTCCATGCCTTAAATTCTAACAGTATTCAATCGAAAGAATACTTGATTAACTCTGGAGCATCCAACCACATGGTTTCCTCCAAATAATCTTTCTCTACCCTCACACTATCAAAAGGGCCTAATATTCACATGGGAGATGAATCCCAAATTCCAGCAGCAGGAATAGGTTCAGTTAAAATCCAACATGGTGAGTTCAAAAATGTTCTCTACGTGCCCTCACTTGCAGCTAATTTGTTGTATTTTTATCAGATGACCCATATAGGCTCTCCCAAGAGAGTTACATTCAACTCATATTTAGTTGAGATCACAGAAAAAGTGATTGGAAAGCTCATAGATAAAAGTATTGCAAATCATTCTACTAAAGCTTATGAGTTCTCACATTTTTTACCTATCTCACCTCCTACAACTTTATTGACTCATGCTAATAACACCAGTAAGATTTGGAATGAGAGATTTGAGAATCTCAATTTCAAATATCTCCAGCAAATCCACAATGATAAAATAGTTGAAGGTTTTTCTCTCATCCAAACTTCAGATGGAGTATGTTCTGGTTGCTTGGTAGGTAAGCATCCAGAGAAGAGGTATGAAGTTGGGAAGGAACATTCTTGATTTGATACATAGTGATGTGGTTGAACCAATTCCCACAACATCCATTAATGGTTGCATGTATTTCCTCACCTTTATTGATGATTATTCTAGGTACTAATAGATCTACTTTATGAAACAGAGATCGGGATTTTTTGAGATTTTTAAAGTTTTTAAAGTTATGGTTGAGAATTGTTTTAGTAAAAATATCAAGTCCATAAGATCTGATAAAGGAGGAGAGTACATCAAAAGATATTTTCAGTGTTATTGTGAATCAGAGGGGATTCGAATGGAACACTCAGTTCCATACACACCAAAACAAAATGGTGTGGCTGAGAGAAAGAACATATCACTGAATTAGATGTCAACATGTCTTCTCCATGACAAGAATCTCGCGCCTTCTCTTTGGGAAGAAGTTGTAAATTGTGCTTCATATTTGCATAATAGAGTGCCTCATAAATCTATGGTTGGGGCCACTCCATTTGAAGCACTGCATGGACATAATCCCAATGTCTCTCATTTGAGAGTTTTTGGTTCCAAAGCTTGGTCTAGAATACCCATTGACAAGAGAAAGGCCTTCCAAGCCCAAAGTAGATGATGAATTATGTTGGGATATGAATAAGATGCAAAATCATACAAGTTGATGGAGGTTGCAACAAGGAAATTCTTCATTGAACGGAGTGTTCAGTTTGAAGAAGATCAGTTGTGTGATGCACCACCATCTGAAGCACAAGAAGGTATAACCACTCTTCCACTACCTTTTGGTGATAATTATTTGTTACATGTTTCAAATTCAGATGCAAAGGATCAAGACCATCATGATCCTACTATTCAGGATAAACCTCAAGAGATTCTAGATCTAGATCTAGTATCCATTCCAAACCAAAGGCCTAAGCCTTGATGGACTCAAAATCTCATTGATGCTGATAGGGATGGTGCTGGGAATCTAGATGAAAGAATGTAACACCCCAGTTTTGACCCCGTTTGTATGATGTATATATTGTAATTAATCGTGGTGAGGAGCTAAGGAAAAATCCCCACCATCGATTTGGTTGTGTATGTTTCGGCAATGAGGATAGTTGTCGATGGTATATTGTGCTATCCGACACATTATAGTTTGCCATCATGTAAATGTGCACATCAAATAACATAAACCACGACCAGCTACGACGACGCAACGATAAAATGAAAAGGGCATGATTCCAAAGGATAAGGGATGTGGGGGATGTCAAACCTTGGTCTTTGGGGGAAAAGCCTTGTTTGGATTTGCCATCCTCCCTTGTCTCATCCAACCTCTTTAATGTCTTGCTGAGTGGTTGAGGTAGTTATTGCTGAGTAGTGGTGGCTATGGCAGGACTATCAGTCCTTGCCCACGTTCCCACTCCACCAGCGGATTCTTCCTCTTCACGTCGCTGGGGGCAGAGGGGCGACCTTCCATTCTCTCCACGACTCCACTCTCCCACGATCCCCACTTCTTCACGGTTTTGGTTCTGCTCACTCTCACGCAGGGGAAAGTTTTTCTTTGTTCTCCCTTCCCCCACCGATTGCTAGTCTGTGGATGCGTTCCCCTTTCGATTCACGTAGAGAGTCTGACCCTGTTTCCAATATCGGACTGTGTAATGTCCCGGGCTGACCGTGAAGATGTGTTGTGGATTCATTGTTGAGGAAGGACCATTGTTTTCCATTACTGTTGGCTACGTCTGGGCTGTGAATGTCCCAGGGATTCCATCGTTGAACCATGGTTGTTGTTTTCCCTGATCGGTGGCTACTGTGAGTACCTCTATTGTGTGGATTGTGGTCTCTCTCCACCTTTTGCCTGAATGTGGTCTGTGTAAGTTTCCCTTCACGCAGAGAGTACGATTTTACCTCACGCACAGGAATTTCTGCGTTGGTTTTCCTCACGCAGGGAACGGGTGAAATCGTGGTTGTCACTCAAGATTGTCGAGTGCAGGAGCCATTCACGCTCGGGGTTGTGCGCCTGGGTGTTCCATACCGGTTTCGGTGGTATGTGTATGTCTCCTTATCACTTGTGGTCGTGTATGCTGTCTACTGTGGTCTGCGTTTGTGTTTTCCCATGTCTATGCTGGGATTTTTCCCTCTCCTCCGTTTTGGGACTGTTGTTTTTCCCACACTAGGAGTTTGGCTTCTCCTTTGTTTTGAGACTATGGATTGTTGCCATCATTCGTTTTGAGTTTGTGGCTGTTAATGTACCCTGGTTTTGGGTTGCTTCTTGGATGCTAAGGCTGTGGACGTCTTTTGGGTGTTTCCATGGAGCTGTTTTGGTCACGCTAGGGCCAAGAACAACTCTGAGTTGTCTTGTGGCTTGAGCTGTGTTTCGCCTTTGTTGGGAATGTCATCCGATTGTCTTCACTGAGCTGTGAAGGGATTGTTTTGTTGCGGTATGCAGTGGTTGGTCTTCGGACTGTTGAGAGTGGCATTAGATGTTGTTTATGCATGAGAAGACTGGTGTTGAGGCCACCAGCTTGGCATTTAGCCTGTCCTAGCTCCTTGATGACTTGGTAGGACCCTGCTGTGTGGGTTTGGCTGATTGGAAAACCTTGGCTATGTGTAAGCCTGCGTTGACCATTATTCCTTGAGGAATCATGCCCAGCTCGGGGGTGGTAGTGTTGCTGAGAGATTGATGAGCACGCTGGCCTATGGTTGGGTGGAACGTTGCAGCGACGTAGCTGGTTGTGGGAGAGTTCTTCATTAAAAGATAAGTACTCATGACTATTTCACCTCTGAAATTATATCTATTGTTCCATGAATTATTATGAACATGTTAAATGTTGGAATGTGTGTGTTGATTCTGCTGAATGTTGAATGTTGAGTAACTATGTATTTCGTATGATGGATTATGCATCTTAGTATGCATTCTGTTAAGCTTGTTTTAATTTCAGCATTGTTGTCTATTCGTATTCAGGGGGGTTGTTTGCCCAGTTGTTTGGTGTGGGTAGTGTCCTCTTCGCCGGTCGGAGGGTCGGGGACGCTACAAAGTGGTATCAGAGCTCATGTTGCAGTATGGGCCTGAATGGACCACCAAGATGTAGTGACAGAGGCAAGATTTCCTTCTGCCCAGCAGAAATCACAAGTTTATGACAGGAAAATTTCAAAAATTTCCTAAGTATGGAAATCATCGGATGGCTTAGGCTGAATCCCACCCGATACATCGAAGGACTTAGCTAGAAGCTCCTCCGATGCATCGGATAGCCTAGGCGGAAGTCCACCTAAAGAGGGACGGTCGGAAGGAATTTTCAAGAAAATTTGTCTAAGTGTTGAACTGTTGGTTCATCAGAACACTTAGTGGAACGGACTTCCGATGTAGCGGAAGAGCTAGAAGGAAGCATTCCTGACGGAGAACAGTGGAGGGAAAATTGCGAAATTTTTTCTAAGTGTTCGATGTCCGTTGACAGGAAATAGTGGTTCGAGCATCCGCCGTTGCGGATGGCTAAAGGACTACACGTCCGACGGATAAGGCCTCCAACTGCCGACGCCGTAAAGAAGTTTAAAATTTTCTAAGGCCCGAAACGTCAGCTATCGGAAGAAGATAGTGTTATGTGCGCCCACCGTTGCGGAAGGCAAAATCACTAGCCTGTCGACGAGAAAGGACTGCCGATGCCGATCAAAATCAGTTCACCGATCGGAAGAAGATCAAGGATCATGTTCCGCCATTGCGGCTGCGGAAGGAACTATTTCGCCAACAGAAAGAAGGGAATGGAGCCGATCAAGCAGCGAAAAGGAAGACTAAAGAGGAAAAAAAAATTTGGAAATCTGAAAAATATTCTAAGTATGGAGACCGTCGGCTCAGTTAGTCGGAAGGACTTCCGATAACGCCAGAGGAGAAAACACTAAGGGAGCCGAAGAGAAAATTTTCGCCGAAAGGAAGGAAGAGTCGGTGGAGGATAGTGGAAGGAAGAGCTGCAGTTGCGGCGGGGATCTCTTGAAGGCTGCAGAGACGTTGGAAGAAAATAGAAGATTGTATCGCCGATAATTAGAGGATGAGGTTGCCGATGCAGTGGCAGAAGAGAAGACAAGGTTTCGGCGGAGATCTTCTGAAGATCACCGAAACGTCGATGAGGGATAGTTGATTAAGTAACCGATGTGATGGTGGAAAGAGGAAGAAAAATTCTGAAAATTTTTCTAAGTACAGAAAACGTCAAAAAACTTTAGAATATTGGACCGCCGACACGTCGGAGAAAATTAGAAGATTGGACCGTCGACACGTCGGAGAAAATTAGAATATTGGACCACCGACACGTCAGAGGAAATTAGAGGATCGGTCCGCCAATACGTCGGAAAACTTTAGAGGATCAGTCCGTTGATACAGCAGAAGAAGTTAGATTTTTCGACCACCGAAACGTTGGGCTGATAATCGAAATGAGAGCCGATTCTGCAGAGGAAAATTTTGAGATTTTCAAGTGGGATTTTCCAGCAGGTTTCGACTGTTTTTCAACAGGATTTTTCAGCAGTTTTTCAGTGGGGTTTACAGATGGCTGAAGTTGGCACCCAGTCCAAAATGCAGTTGCATGTAAAATGCTAAGATTTGGTGAAAATCTTCATTTTTAGAAGTGGTGTGGTTTTCACACCCGAGGTCGGAATGAAGCATGTGGATAGGCGTTGGAAAGCTTATCCAGTAGCGAACAAGGGAAAGTCACCAGAATCTCAGCATGGAGCAGAAAAGTTCTAATGACGACCGCTGCTATCAAATGGACAAATCTGGAAAGTTGCATGCCTAGAGGTAGCAAGGACTATGAAGGCTAACCAGTTGTTGTGTGGAAGAGGAGTTCCATGTGAGGATGTGGGACTTGAAAAGGGAAGTTTCCCTAAACCCTATCTTGTTGATTATAATTACATTTCCTAAGTTTTATGCATGAAATGCATGAGGAAATGCTTTGCATACATAGGATATTGAGGATTATACATTTATAATGAACCACTAATGATAATCATTGCATTGGTGTGTGCATTAGTGGAAAAACCAATGACAACCTGGACATGGTTGAGTATGTTGCTGATGCCGATGAATGTGACCAGCAACCCTATGAAGAAAGGGATAAGGCAACCAATCCATAATCAAAAGTTGGTGAGCAACTTCTGCAATCTCCTACAAAGGACCAACCAGACTGGTACTGCCAAGGGTGTAAGTAGGACCCATGAAGATAAGAGTTTGATTATGACAAATTCCATGGAATGGTAAAGGTAAGAGACCTCATACCATGTGGATATTTAAATTTTATAATGCATCCATAGAGAAAGGTGTCATGCCTGTATATATTGATTGAGCTTAGTAGCCCAAGGAAAGTAAGTACTGATGATCTTGATTATAGTAACACATCCTATATGAAGTAGACATGGTTAGGCCATGCATGGTATGTTGAATGCATAGTATTCCTTAATCAATGCAAGGTAGCATTGAATGGATATGCATTGAAAATATTTTATGAATCTTGTAGTCATGCATTGAATGTATGCATATGAAGGGTGTGAGTGACTGATTGCATAAGTATAGGTGCAAATGTTGTGATGTATTGCATGAATGCATTGAGATGAGTGCATGTGATATTATGAATAACTAATCGCTGAAATGATGAATTGATGACAACTTAGGAACCATTTCAAAAGCTGTTATGAATGCAGGATAGTAAGTGCATAAAGAGGATAGTCATGATTAGTTGGCTGCCGAAAATGCTCTATGGAAGAGTAAGGTGGTACAAATGATACGCTTGTGAAGTAAGGAGTACCTAAACATTTCATTTAAATTATATGAATGATGTGACTATACCTTGCAAATGTTAGAATGATAATGATTGCATGAAGTAAATGAGCTTTGGTAATATTGATGTTCTTAACAGCTGGAAGTATTTGAATTTTATAAATTCTGAAGATGCTTCAGTGATGGTTGCAGCAATGAAAAGGTTATATGCATCTACACTTACCAAGCGTTTGGTTGATTGAAGTTCAGGTTTCAGGTAGATTATTTAGAGCATGGAAATGAGAGTAAGACCATGACCAATGTCGGAATCTACCATGTGAAAGAGCCAAACCTTATGAGAAGAGTCTCATGGCTGTGAAAATAGTTGGTATGCATAATGGGTTGTCAAATTTGAATTGTGAATTTTGGATTTAAGAAATGGCTAACGACTACTAATCACTGTTGGCTTGCATAATATTGTGTCAGGAGGGCGCATTGTAAGTGGGTATTCATATTATGCTAGTAAGCATAAAATTATAATGGACATAGTAGTGCTGCTTACAAGAGACCCACAAATGAGGATCACCTCATTGTTAAGCAAATCAATTTCTGTAGTAGATAGAATTGCAAATTCCTATTGAATCTGAGTACTAATGTCATTGCTTGGTTATGGAACAATCAATTTGGATTGTATTATAAAATAATGATTGACTATTTGGCTATTTGATTAATGTGCCAGGGGTACACACTGTAGGAAGATCATGTGTGATGGCTTGCAAGAGCCAAACTTCATGGGAAGGTTTTTCCTTATTTTGGAAATGGGTTTCGGGTGAAACTCCATTGGACATTTTGGAAAATGTCTCATCTGCACTGCATGTTTGGAAAGAAACATCAGTGAGATGGTATAGATTATGTCGGTAAGAAATGTGTGGATATGAAATGTAAAAAGAAGTTTGGATGGCTAACCGAGGGACTGTCAACTTAGAGAAGGGATCCCCATTCCTCCTTAACAAAGGCATACTGCGTTGACAAATGGATAAGTGTTATGTGACCCTTGCTAAGAATATGCATGTCAAATTGTTAAAATTCCATATGCAGAACATGTTTTGACTTTATTTCCATGATGACCGATTGCTTGAGTATGAATAGGGCCTACATGGCACACACCGGAAAAGAGTGCACACTTTTGAGATGTCGGATCATGAAAGGGTTTTCAATATTGATTACACCCTAGGGAGTGGACGCACTCCTGGTGTCTCAATACTTGATAGTGAATGATATGAAATATGGTTATAGTTTTAGAGCAATAACGCTGATGAGTTTGCTTATATTGCTTGTGTTGACAAGCTAAATAGATGCAGTTGGGTGTTGCACCCTAAAGGTAAAAGGTAATTGGTTGTTGTGAGGGGTTGTGGAGTAAGGGTTATTGTTGATATAATTGTATGTTGGTCTGTTATATGCCTGGGGATCCATAGTAGATCCTAGACCTGGAAATGGTCATGGTAAAGTTCCAAGCCCAGTCGACATGAGGGTGTACTGGCTGGACATTAATTAATTGATGTTGTGGAACAGCCTGTGTGCTGACCTAACATCCAAGTCCATAGGTGATACCAAGGCTTGCAAAGCGAAGCAGGATCCTGTGGACCAACGAGGAAATGAAAAATACAGATAAGTATTGGATTATTTTTCTTATGAATATACATGTGTATATGATTTGGTTATGATGTTTTAAGCTCTTGTTCTAGAGATAAAACTGATGAGAATAAACTAAACATGTGAATCTATTCAATGTTTGGATATAGGTATCACTGGGAGCGAGGACTATGAGAGCATCCTAGGGGTGCATGTGGACATGTGACAGTCCTGGAGAGCTCGGAATGAGCGGTAATGAAAAAGGTGCTAGTAAGACTGTGGAGGTCCTAGCAGCCGAGACAAACCATGGAGAGACTCCCTGGTTTAGAGGTCTGGAATAGACCGAAGACACTAAGTGTCATGACAAAGAGGGATTGGTCCAGCATTCACGGTAAAGTGAAAGAGGTTGAGAGCATGAAAAGCCACAGCGGTGGTGTAGGTTCCAGGATGGAACAAAACAAAGAGGGGAAAAAACTCTTGATGCTCTCTCTTGCCTTTTTAATTATATATATATATATGCATTGCGAAAAACAAAAGATTGTTGAATGCATGTATGACTGAAAATGGAATGTGTGTATTTGTTGAAAGTAAATTATGAATGCTAGAATAGTTAATTCCCTGCCCAAGAATGGACATGAATGAGCTCGTGTACCTGTTGGGAAGGCATGAAAAATTTGAAAGTCTCCTTGATGAGGCTTGGATTGTCATGCCGATTGGGTAATTAACTAACTAATTTTAATGTTTGTATTATGCTTGGTCTGACAGAATTTCAATGGTGCATTTCACAGGTGAGAAAAGTGAAACTCAATAGTGCACATTGATCATGGCAGCAGATCAAAAGTTGTTGGACTTGGCTGGAAGCCTCCTTCAAATGTTTGCCAAGACCCAAGAAAATCTTGGGGAGATGCTCAAGATACAGAAAAGGCAGAATGAAATGAACCACCAGATTTTGCAAGACTCTATTGGTTTGCAAAGGGAGGTGAAAAGCCTTCTGGGAGCAATTGGAAAAGGAAAGGAAGGTGGATCAGCGATGGGACATTCGTCCAAGCGACCTGATAAGAAATGGTCCAGGCATGAAGACTCAAAGGAAATTGAGCAGGTAAAGATGAAGCAGCCAGTGAAATGTTGGGAATGCGGAGGACATCATTTAGGTCGGGACTGCCCAATGAGGGAACATGATGAGGGAAATAGCCGCAAAGTTCCTAGGCTTCGGGATAAGCTAAGAGCTGAGAACCAGCAAGAGAAGTTCATGGAAGCCGAGGGGCTTGGTCCTGAATGTTCAAAGTGAATAATTGAACATGGGACAGATCTGCCAAATTTTGAAATTTTTGATGTGCAATTGTATATGTATTGTATATGTATTCTTATGTATTCGAACACTGAGGACGGTGTTATTCCAAGGAGGAGGGGAATGTAACACCCTGGTTTTGACCCTGTTTGCATGATGTATATATTTTAATTAATCGTGGTGAGGAGCTAAGGCAAAATCCCCACCATCGATTTGGTTGTGTATGTTTCGGCAATGAGGATAGTTGCCGATGGTATATCGTGCTATCCGACACATTATAGTTTGGCATCATGTAAATACGCACATCAAATAACATAAACCACGACCAGCTACGACGGCGCAACGTTAAAATGAAAAGGGCATGATTCCAAAGGATAAGGGGTGTGGGGGATGTCAAACCTTGGTCTTTGGGGGAAAATCCTTGTTTGGATTTGCCATCTTCCCTTGTCTCATCCAACCTCTTTAATGTCTTGCTGAGTGGTTGAGGTAGTTATTGCTGAGTAGTGGTGGCTGTGGTAGGACTGTTAGTCCTTGCCCACGTGCCCACTACACCAGCGGATTCTTCCTCTTCACGTCGCTGGGGGCAGAGGGGCGACCTTTCATTCTCTCCACGACTCCACTCTCCCACGATCCCCACTTATTAACGGTTTTGGTTCTACTCACTCTCACGTAGGGGACAGTTTTGCTCTGTTCTCCCTTCCCCCACTGATTGCTAGTCTGTGGATGCGTTCCCCTTCCGATTCACGTAGAGAGTCTGACCCTGTTTCCAATATCGGACTGTGTAATGTCCCAGGCCGACTGTGAAGATGTGATGTGGCTTCATTGTTGAGGAAGGACCATTGTTTTCCATTACTGTTGGCTGCGTCTGGGTTGTGAATGTCCCAGGGATTCCATCGTTGAACCATGGTTGTTGTTTTCCCTGATCGGTGGTTGTTGTGAGTACCTCTATTGTGTGGATTATGGTCTCTCTCCACCTTTTGGCTGAATGTGGTCTGTGTAAGTTTCCCTTCATGCAGAGAGTATGGTTTTACCTCATGCACATGAATTTATGCGTTGGTTTTCCTCACACAGGGAACGGGTGAAATCCTGGCTGTCACTCAGGATTGTCGAGTGCAAGAGCCATTCACGCTCGGGGTTGTGTGCCTGGGTGTTCCATACCGGTTTCGGTGGTATGTGTATGTCTCCTTATCGCTTGTGGACGTGTATGCTGTCTACTATGGTCTACGTTTATGTTTTCCCATGTCTATGCTGGGATTTTTCCCTCTCCTCCATTTTGGGACTATTGTTTCTCCCACGCTAGGAGTTTGTCTTCTCCTTTGTTTTGAGACTGTGGATTGTTGCCATCATTCGTTTTGAGTTTGTGGCTATTAATGTACCCTGGTTTTGGGTTGCTTCTTGGATGCTAAGGCTGTGGACGTCTTTTGGGTGTTGCCGTGGAGTTGTTTTGGCCATGCTAGGGCCAAGAACAACTCTGAGTTGTCTTGTGGCTTGAGCTGTGTTTCTCCTTTGTTGGGAATGTCATTCGATTGTCTTCACAGAGCTGTGAAGGGATTGTTTTTCTGCGGTATGCAGTAATTTGTCTTCGGACTATTAAGAGTGGGATTAGAGGTTGTGTATGCATGAGAAGACTGGTGTTGAGGCCACCAGCTTGGCATTTAGCCTGTCCTAGCTCCTTGATGACTTGGTAGGACCCTGCTGTGTGGGTTTGGCTGATTGGAAAACCTTGGCTATGTGTAAACTTGCGTTGACCCTTATTCCTTGAGGAATCATGCCCAGCTCGGGGGTGGCAGTGTTGCTAAGAGATTGATGAGCACGCTGGCCTATGGTTGGGTGGAACGTTGCAGCGACGTAGCTGGTTGCGGGAGAGTTCTTCATTAAAAGATAAGTACACATGAATATTTCACCTCTAAAATTATATCTATTGTTCCATGAATTATGATGAACATGTTAAATGCTAGAATGTGTGTGTTGCTTCTGCTGAATGTTGAATGTTGAGTAACTATGTATTTTGTATGATGGATTATGCATCTTAGTATGCATTCTGTTAAGCTTGTTTTAATTTCAGCATTGTTGTCTGTTCGTATTCATGGGGGATGCTTGCCCAGTTGTTTGGTGTGGGTAGCGTCCTCTTCGCCGGTCAAAAAGTCAGGGATACTACAAAGAAGGAGAACTAGATCCCAATATTAGAATAAGCATGTGGCTCTTTCCCTCACATATTTTCTCCCTACAGAGCGGTGCAACAAAATTCCAATAAAGTGCTACCCGATGATGGAGAATGATCAACCACTTGGCCCACAGAAAAAGAAAATTGATCATTTTCCACCTCTTTCATACAAAAGAAACACATGGGTTCCTCAATTCATAAGGACATTGAGAGGTTCACATGCACAAATTCAATATTTTGTTGCATAAAAGAACCATACTGCTGCATAGTACTGAAAATTATAGCATAGTTTTTGACAAGTTATTTTTCTAAGGAGCAAGCTTCTTTCTTCTAAAGATAGCTTGTATTTTTTTGTTTTTGCTTATTTTGAGCGGGAGGGGAGGGGGGGGGGTTCCCATGAGATTTTCCCCTACTTCCTTAGTTTATTAAGCAACATTTTTTATCTTTTAGATTGTATACAGTGACTTTTGGCCTTATTTCCACGCCCCACATTTGTCCAAGTTAGGATTCAGGGGGGGTGTTAGGATTTATAATCCTCCCTTGTCCAAACTGTATATTATATTATATTTCCCTAACTTAAGAGTCATTTAGTTATTATTGGGTCCACTAGTATCGTTGGGTCCACTTGGCCTAATGGGGCCACATGTACGAGTCACTAGATTGTGGGGAACACCGATAGAGGATAAATAGAACTGACTGTTCCTTCATGCATTCGTTTAGGTGCCTCCTAGAAAAATTCCTTCATTTTACGATCCACAGGGAGTGTTTGCACCAATATTCTTCAGTTTTTGGAAGTTGGTAACTAGTTAAGCTTAATTATGCTTCAGTTACATCCAGTTAAATATCCTCCAGTTATGTTAGCACCAGTTTTGCATGGCTGCATTTGGCAAGGTGCCATTTCTCACCTACTTCTCACCTACCACTGCAGTTAGACTCACTTGATTGATTTTAACTGATTGAGAGACTGGATTAGACATCTGGAGTTATCCATTTCAAATTTGATAGTGATTTAGACACTTCTAGTTAGCCATGCAGTTAGATTGAGTTGGTAGATTCGAATTAATTCCTAATGATTTGAATGCTCCTTTATGTATTACCATTGTATACTGTTGGGATGTAATGAAGTTTATACTGTAATTATATAAGGAATACTTATTTGTTTCATATGGTATTTGATTTGTTCAGTGTGTATTATTCATTCCCTTTCACTTCATAATAATTATGAATATTATTGCACTCATTTCTATGAAAATATAATGGAACAATATTTCTATTAAAACCCACAATCCACAATACACATTGCGAAAGGTGTTGATACGCAAAGAAATTAGATCAATGGTTGGGATCAAAGCCGCAAGAAGATCAATGATTATGTCCCAAGATGAATGACTATAATATTGTATTTTAATGTGTGAAACCCCCAATCCGCATTTCGGAAGGTGTTAATCCACAAATAAATTAGATCAATGTTCAGGATCAAATCTACAAGAAGATCGATGACTGACAGGAGTTGCAAAAGGTTGATTGTTGAATGATAATAATATATGTTAAAGTGTGAAACCCACAATTCGCAATCCAAATTGTGGAAGGTGTTGATCCACAAAGAAACTAGATCAACGGTCAGGTTTGAATCCCCAAGAATATCAAAGGCTAACACGAGTTGCGGAAGGTTGAATGCGGAATGATAATTTTGTAGGTTAAAGTGTAAGACCCGCAATCCACTATATGCATTGTGGAAGGTGTTGATCTGCAAGGAAGTTAGATCAATGGTAAATGTTAAATCTGAAAGAAGATCAATGAATCACAACAGTTGTAGAAGCTTAAGTACATAATGCACAAGGGAGTTAGATCAATGGTATAGATTGAAGCCGGAAATGGATCAATGGCTGACGAGGGTCATGGAAGTTTTATTATGGAATGTGAAAGGAAGTAAAATTAATGGATCAGATCAAGGACACATTTGTAATGCCCCCAAAAATGGAAAAAAAAAATATAGGCTAGTAAAAAATACCTAAGCATAACATTATTATACTTGCGGAATGTAACGTACACTAGTTGTACCACTGTTTGGTTGTAAGTTGTTCTTATGTTCTATCACCATTCTTTCAGTTATACTTATTTTTTTGTTTTAGTTGTGATGTCGTAATGTTGATTACTAATTGGTTCTTATGGTTATACATTGTGGTGTTTGTGTCATTGCTTTGACTACCTGCTTTGTCCCATTCTGCATATAATTACTGGTTATTTACAAAGTCCTAACTTAACTCTATTTTTGGAAACAAAGTGGGTGGAGTGGCGAGAATCGTTCTCCCATGATGGTATGAGAGGTAAATTTTTCACTTGACTAGCAAGCTTACTTAGTTCTGTTGAACTAAGGCGCCTCTTTGATTTCGTATACATATTATACTTAGTGATGGAGACTCGTTAAAGTATGCTGAATGGTTTCCCTATTTACATACCTATTGTTTGTTAATACGGTCCTTTACCGACTCAACTTGTTAGCAAGGTAAACTCTATTTTCATCATTTATTTAACCTAGATGATTTATCTATAAGATACCTATCATTTGTTATATGTATTTTTCATGTTTAATTTATTATAAACATTAGCATATGTCTTATTTATTTCTTGGCAGGTTGTAACTTGGATTAAAGATCAAACCTGGATTCATTTTTCATACTAATAATACCATGGCATATTTCATATCACAGGGTTGCTAAGCATTAATGTTTGGGAATATGGATTGTATTAAGGCTTAATCCTAAGGTCTAAACGATATATGTCGTATGCTATGACTTTGGGTTAGTGTAAATAACACATGGACTAGGAATTACACTATACATGATACCTTGTAATAGTGTTGGGTGGCAAGTTATAAAGTATAGTTTTGGATTTAATCGATGGGGTTTAAGACCTTGCACGAAATGGAAACCATCGTTAATGTTTCGAATGAAAACTATGGAAGAGTGGGTTTTGGGTTGTTAGTTTCCACTAAGCTGGCGCCATTAATGTTTCTTGGGGTTTGGGGCAGCCCAAGCTTAGGGCTTGGATCCACGAATGGTTTGTTCATTCTTCTTGGTCTGTTGATGGTTGTGGTCTTGGCTCTGCACTATGAAGGAGAAAACAGTGTAGGTGATGAAGGTAAACTTGGTTTGATTTCATGACTGCATTTTGTGTTTGTTTCGTGGCTCCTTCGTTGTCATACTTCTCATCTTGTTGTGTTTGGTTGCGTCTGCAAGTGACTTGGTAAGGGAAGGTGGAAGGTCTCAAAGATTCATTGTTAGCTCAAGGGAGATGTCAATGTGGCCATGGTAAGCATTATTTACAAGAGAAGCTTTCCCTTCTCGACATTTAGGTAGGACTGGGTTATGTAGATGTTGTTGTTGGGGTTTCAATTTTCCTTTGGGCCTATGTATGCAAGGTTTGGGCTTGTAAATACTGGGATGTTAGCTAGAAAATGGGGATCTCGGGATTCTAGTAGACTATATATTTTTTTTATGTAGTTCATATTTTGGTTTGGGTGTTTTCATCCTCGGCAGCACCATTGCTTGCAATGGTACCATAGCCCTTGGCACGACTATGTAGCTTCGACTTTGGACTTTACTGGTGAATGTGTAAATAATATAACTCCTACGTTTTGGCAATGGTTAATATATTGGACTATGTGTAAATTATTATGCTGCAATAGAATTTTATTAAACTTGTTTTGGGTGAGGAATTTGCTTGCGTGGATGCTCTGTGTAAATTTCTTGTATTTAGTTCTTGGCTGTAAATGCCTGTCAACAAATGGCTTGAGGCCATGCCATGTGTGGAATGAGCCTTCCACTATTGTTGCTATAGCTTGGTTGGTTGAAATCTTTATTGTTTCGTTTCATTAATGGTGATGTGGGATTATGAAGAAGCAAGGGGTGAAAACCCACGATGGTTATTGTTGCTATAGATTTACTTTTATATGGACTGTGTATTTAGTTAATTGATGTCCGAGGCTGTGCTTACAGCATGGGTGCAGGACCTAGGGTCTTGCGACCTTGCTGTTAGCGAATGTATTTGATTTGTTAAGCCCACATACCCTCTGTGTATAGCATGCCTGTGGTTATGGTAAACAAAAACCCCACAGGGTTCGAATCCTGGTCGTGGTTGATTTATTAAGTATGTATTTTTATAGTGGATGTGATTTTTGGGCTTTAGGTGCCCACAGGACTCGATTCGTGCCGAATCTTGTAATTATTTTGGACTGTGTAGAGATTTCAATATGGTTTATAAAATGATTACTGTGTATGAATTTATGTTGGGGTTTTTAATGTGGCTTGCGACTTGGGTTTGGATACCCATAGAGGTCGATACCGTGACCTCTAATAGCTTAAGATTTTTAGTTTAATAAAAGTCAAGCTTATTTGGTTACTGTTTATTATTAATTGCTGCAGGTTTTAATGTGAAGGAATCGTAGTTATGTAGCGATTAGCAATGATAGTCCGCAGGGTTCGTTCCTACGACCTTAATGTATTTACTGAGTTCATTATTTAATGATTATGGTATTGTTTTGGTTAAGTGTTTATACTATGGATGTGAGTGATATTAAATGGAACAATTCAATTTTTATGGCATATGTTTTGATCATGTGGATTTATAATGTTAAGACTACAGGTTTTAAATAGTGAAAAGAGATTTGATCTTTGGACCAAAGAATGGTCACGATGCTTACTCTATTCGGTGTTTATGATGATGTTATTTTTAATGGAATGCTTTAGTAATTATCTGGTATTTAAATATGCAGACCTTGGAAGGTCTTTACTGGTTTATTTATTTTAGAAATAATTCTAGTATGTACTTAGTTGATTTAATTTATATTTCCATTCTAGAACTGTTAATGTATACCTCAAATAGTATTCTAATTTGTTTACTGTTGATGTCTATATATTTATTTATATATATAGTAGTTCAGTTTATAGATAATATCTTAGGTCATCTAGGTTGTAATTTTATACTTATAGGTATATATAACTTACCTCTGACTAGTTTATTTAAATCTAAAACATGCCTCTGCTGACAAATGAAATATGTCAGTAGAGTATAACTACCAAAGGAGCATATAAGTAATAGATCTGAAATAAAACATAGTTTGTACTTAACCCAATTCAATAGTAAAACTAATACAGGAATTAAAACTAGGGTGCATAATCCTTGATGAACATTTATAAATAAATTAAACTTGCAGAAGTAAACTGATGAATAAACCTTGGATAAATATGATATATAAAATGTCCTTCAACCTAGGGTTGATATTTAGAATTACAAATCCTAGCAGATTTTAAGCAAAGAAACAAACCATAGGGTTAGTAAATACCATGTAATTATTTACCTAACATAGCCAGCATTTATTCTAGGAAAATGGAATAGGTAGTCTAGGGCTTCATACTTGTAACTTGAAACTCTTTTAATGGCTGAACTTGCACACTCAAATAACCAGCATTAACATTTCAAAGGCTTATCTGACCTCTATTTTTTATGACCAAATCACTTGGGAACTACCGCGTTCCACCCAACCATGACCCAAAACTATTCCTGGTTTTAATCTGGATCCCCCTGAGATGGAATCCAACATGCAAGTATCTTAGATCTCCTAAGGTAGGGTTTCCTATCTATTATATCAGGTCTCAATCGGTTCTCCTTTTTCCTTCAAGGAAAATGTTCTCCAAGAATTTACTTGAAAGAAAGACAGGCAGAAAATGACTCCTTCCAAATCATAGATTATAACCCCAAGCCTTTCCTTGTCTTGAGTGTTTATAGACAGACTTTTCATTCAAAGGGACAGTTAAATCAAGAAACCTTGGTTTCTTGATTTAACCCTTTTCAATTACTTTGAGTGATTTTTAATATTTTAACTTAGGAACTTTCAACTAGTTACTAATTGGATTTTTGTAGGTTTCGGACTAATTATTATCTTTAAATAATAAATAATAATGGATGGAGCTTTTCTTTCTTTTTTTCATCATCAATATTATTATTATATTTATTCTTTATACATCCCATGTATAAAATACATAACAATATAACACTTGTTAACATTTTTCTTTGGGCATCATATACCATGATCCCTAGACTTAATGGCACTTCTTCATTAAGGAAAAAATAGGTAGATGGCTAGGTATACTAGGCTAGGAAACTTTAAACATCCTTGCATGTTGGATTTCCCTCGTATAACGTGGTAGTTCTTAAGTACTTGATGAGAATACATAAATTCAAAATTTCATTTAATCACTTATAAATAAGTATGATGAGATCAATATTTTTCTCAATCCGTTTTCACTTGGAAGTTATTAAATTCTTTCCAGTAACCCCTAGCACTTACCAAAGCCCATACTCAATGTTTTAACTGGGAGTTACAACTTAGTGCAATTCCAGAGCTCATTAGAGAGAATTTGAGGTCAAAAATGGGCCTCAAAAGGACCAAAATGTACTATAAAAATCAACCAATTACATTCTAGTAGATGACATCATCCCCCATGGTTGAGGTGGCATTGCATGAGTTAAGAATGTTTATTTGTCACATTTTCTATGGTGGATGAAAATCCATAGTTAACCAAGGTAGTGGTACAAGTACTTTTAAGTCATAAAGTGAAGTACTCACAATAAAAGTCATTTCACACTTTCTCATAAAATAATATTATTGTTATTTTCAAGTAAAGTACTCACAATTCACTTTCTCATAAAATAATGTTATTGTCATTTTCAAGTAAAGTACTCATAATTCATAAAAATGTCTTTCCACATTTTTTTATAAAATAATATATTATCATTTTCATGTTTTTTAATTTTAAATTATATATTCACTCAATTGTATTTAATATCATAATGTCAAACTAATATA
>LPNX011188173.1:434564-444642 GCA_001517045.1 Pseudotsuga menziesii
AGCCCATTTAGAAAAGTAACTCAACCATGGTTATTTATATTGTGCATAAAAAGTAGTGTAGGAGGTGAGTTGTCATATATGCCTACCCCATAAAACCCCTAACTCGTAATATTTTAATATATCTTATATTTTTGTAGTACATCTCTTAGGAGCCCATTTTTTACCTCAAATTCTCTCTAATGCTTCGCTCAACACTAATGCTAGGATGTACTTGTAAGGATGTACTTGTATGATACACCTAGGGATACAATAGCCAAGGATTCGATGCTCTAGATATTATGCTCAACATCAACATGGAAGGCTCCAGGGCTTATTCCCAACACTTCCAAATATTATCTTTTCATGTGTTCCAGAGCTTCTCGGTCAACACAAATGTAAGTACTCATGTGCTCCAAACATCTTCGCTCAACAAAAACATTAATTACCCATGTGCTCCAGAGCTCCTTTCTCAACAGAAAACTTCAATCACCCATGTGCTTTAGAGCTCCTTGCTCAACACAAAACATTAATTTCCCATGTGCTCTAGAGCTCCTTGCTCAACACAAAACATCTCATCAATCATGTGCTTCAAGGTCCATGCCCAATTGAAACAATGNAATATCATAATCAATAGGCACATGCCTATAAGTGTTAGGTACAAAATTCGAGATATTACATTTATCCTCGCTTAGAATAACACCTCCCCTGGTGTTCTAAGGACTCGAAATGACATCATGAAATAAGGCAAGGTAAGCCTTTCTCATGGTGGCTTCATTCTCCCAAGTAGATTCATCAGCCTCAAAGTTCTTCCACTGCACTTTCAACTAGACTATGGTGCGCTTCCGAAGCTACACCTCTCCCTTGTCCAGTATATGAATAGGCTCAGGGAAAAACTCCCCTTCATGTTCCACCTATAATAGGGACCAATTAACAACATGTTTAGTATCATAAACATATTTCTTTAACAAATATGCATGGAAAAAATTATGGACTCTTACATGCCGGGGTAATGCTAGTTCATATGCCACTAGCCCTTTCTTGGCCAATATTTCAAACGGTCCAAAAAATATAGGTGCTAACTTACCACACCTACCCAACCTCAACGTGCTTCGTTTGGATTTTAATTTCAAGTAAACATGATCGCCTATTTTAAAGTCTTTATCTTTTCTTTTCCAATCCGCGTAACTTTTTTGGCAGTCTTGTGCTTCTTTAAGGTTCACCTGGACCTTGGAAAACAACTATTCCAATTCCATTAATAAATAAGGCCCTAACATGAGCCGATCCACCGGGCTATCCCAAGTAACTGGTGTTCTACACTTTCATTCATAGAGTACCTCAAAGGGAATCATCTTGGTGGAGGTCTAGTAACCATTGTTATACGCAAACTCTGCGAGATGCAGGTAATCCTCCCACTTTGTGGGGTTTTTCATGACATACATCTTAAGCATGTCCTCAACAATCTGGTGTATTCTTTCTGTCTGCGGGTGATATGCAGTGCTAAAGTTCAACTGTGTCTCCAAACCGGAGAATAAATATCTCCAAAAGTTTCATGTAAACTTAACATATTGATCCAAGATAATTTCCTTGGGTATCCTGTGCAATCTAAATATCTCCTTCAAGAAGATATCAGAAATGTTCACTGCCGTGTAGGTCAACTTCACAGAAATGAAGTGTGTTGCTTTTGACAACTTGTCCATGACTACAAAAATAGAATCATTTTGCTTCTTACTTTTTGGTAAACTGGTGATGAAATCCATACTAATGACCTCTCACTTCCATTCTGGAATGGGTAACGGCTGCAGTAATCCCGCAGGATGTTGATTCTTAGCGTTGACTAGCTGAGATTCCTAACATTTCGTGATGAACATCGCAATGTCGGCCTTTAACTTAGTCCAGAAAAGGTGTCTCTTGACAGTGGATATCATCTTTTGATATCCTGGGTTCCCGGAGTAGGGTGCCCAATGAAATTTCGTGAGGATGCTGGACCGATTGTCCCTTCCTTCTGGAACATAAAAATGATCATTGGACCATAGCAGTCTAGATTCGTCTACCTTGTATTCTTTTTTTTGTTGAAACAACTGGTCCTCCTGGACTTTCTTAAGGATCTCCACATAGAAGGGGTCAACTCTGTTGGCCACTCTAATCCTCTCATGAAAATATACATCGGTTTGACTCAAATTCACCTCATATATCAGATGAGGTTGTCGGCTCAAAGCATCGACAACCTTATTCTCTTTACCCTTGATGTGCTTTAGGTCGAAATGGTACTCACTAAGGAAATCCAACCACCTGGATTTCCTTGCATTTAAATCCAGTTGATTGAATAAATATTTTAGACTCATATTGTCTGTCTTTAGAAGGAACTTCCTTACCAGAGGTAGTGCCTCCACATCCTCAAAGCATGGATGATGGAAGCTAACTCAAGATCATGCGTAGGGTAGTTCTGCTCATGCTCTTTTAACTTCTGTGATTCATAACAGATTGCATGATCATTCTGTAAGAGGAATCCTCCAAGTCCTTCCTTGCTTGCATCCATGAAAACAATGAAATCCCCATTGGGATCCGCAATTTGTAACACCGATGCGGTCATCAAAAGATGCTTAATATTTTGAAATATTTCTTCATACTCAGCGATCCATGAGAACTAACTTGCTTTCTTCTGCAAAGCGGTCATGGGGAAAGCAATTCTCGAGAAGTTCTCAATGAACATCCGATAATATCCGACTAATCGCAAAAAGGACCTCATGTCAGTGACACTAGTAGGGGTATGCCAATCCTTTAGGGCTTTAATATTTTCTAGGTCCATATCTATCCCTATCTCAAAGATAATGTGACCTAAGTACTATATATGTGGTTTGTAAAAATCACATTTACTAAACTTAACGTAAACATGGTGTTCTCTCAACACTTGTAGTACTATGCGAAGGTGTTCTTTTGTTCTTCTTTATTCTTGGACTAAACCAGTATGTCATCTATAAAGACCAAGACAAACTTATACAGATACCTACTGAATATGTTGTTCATCATACACATAAATTTTGCGGGTACATTGGTCAACTCGAACGACATCACTACAAATTTGTAGTGCCCGTACCTTGTTCAAAAGGAAGTTTTGTGAACATCCTCATCGTGAATCCATACCTGATGGTACCCGAATCATAGATAAATATTTGAAAATATTTTGTCTCCTCCCACCTGATCGAATAAGTCATCGATCCTAGGGAGTGGGTAACGGTTCTTGATAGTTATTTTGTTCAACTAACGGTAATCGATGCACATCCACATCGTACCATCTTTCTTCTTTATGAATAGTATTGGTGCTCCCAAAGGAGGCACACTCGGTCCGATATACCCTTTCTCTACCAACTCCTGGAGCTGCAGTTTGAGTTCCACCAACTCAGATGCACTCATGCAGCAAGGGGATTTGGAAGCCATAACTTATCCTAGGGTCAGTTCAATCGAAAACTCTAGGTCTCGTTTCAGAGGTAATCTTGGGATTTCCTCGAGAAACACATCCTTGAATTCTTCAAGAATGGGGAAGTATTCTATGCATTGTTCTCTTTTAGACTCTATGTCTCAGATGTTCACTGCAAACAACTTGTATCCTTTCTTGACGCATTTCTTTGCTTTTAAGGTAGATATTTTCCTTATATAAATTTCTTTGAAATGCCCTGAACCTTCACCTGGTTCCCTTGGCTATCAGTACACAATATTGACTTGTGTAAGCAATAGTGCATGACATGGTGTTGCTCCAACCAGTCCATACCAATAATTATATCGTACGATCCTAAAGGT
Source organism: Pseudotsuga menziesii (assembly GCA_001517045.1). Classification (NCBI taxonomy): domain Eukaryota; kingdom Viridiplantae; phylum Streptophyta; class Pinopsida; order Pinales; family Pinaceae; genus Pseudotsuga; species Pseudotsuga menziesii. The sequence continues at coordinate 438,339 of LPNX011188173.1, forward strand.
AGGATGTTCAGGTTTACTTTTGTTGGAAAACCATTCAGGTTTACCTCACATTCTTTAACTATTTATGAAACTCTCCATTTTGTACCTATGGCTAAGTGAACCAGCCAAGGTTTATCATGTTTTACTTTTCCTAGTTTGCATTCATCAACAATTTTAGGTGAAACATAGCTCCGGTAAGCACCAGGATCAATAAGTATTGAAATAGAAGTGTCCAAGATCTTACCTTCTATCTCAACCATTGTATCTTGATGATATGTCTGTCGTCCATCCAATGCTACATAAATCTGCGGTGTTCCAACTATTTCCTCAACAGTTGATTCTTCTTGTAAGTTGTGCAACACCCCACTGGTCTTGTTCTTACAATCTCAGGCATAATGAGGCCCGTTGCATTTCCAGCACTTGATCTATAGTGGGGTAGAATTGGCTCCACTTGCTATTGTCTTGTTAACATTAGAAGCTGGTACATAAGGCTTCGTACCAGATTTAGTGAAGTTATTGTTCACTTGAAAGCTATTATTTTGATTTCTGTATGGCTATGGGTAAAACCCATGTTTGAGGTTATCATAAAATTTCTTAGACTTGTCTCTATTCCGGTTCATGTTCTCCTTCCTTAGCTGTCCATGCTCATAACAGAGCCTGGCCTTGTGCAGTGTGGTATCAAAAGTCTTAGGCATGTCAAATTCAATCCTATCCTGAAAGCTGGGAGGAAGACATCTTAGGAACTGCTGGATCTTTACCTTTTCTTATTTGATGTATGGTACATAATGTGACAGATCTAGAAATCTATTAATAAAAGAGTCCATAGTCATGGATTCCATACGTATCTCGTGAAACTCTTTCACTTTTCTGTCGAAGAATCTTTTCGACATATATTTCTCTTGGAAACATTTTTGGAAGTTATCCCAGCGTATTTCTCTTAGCTGATATTTCTTGTTGTGTTTTAAATATCTCCACCACCTTGTTGCCTTTCCATTCAAGTTATAGATGGAAAGACAAGCCTTCATCTCACTTGAGTAGTTATAAACTTAGAAATATCTGCTCATGCCTGACAGCCACTCTTCAGCATTCTCCCCAGTGTTTACTTCACCTTCATAGGTCGAGGCTCTTATATTTCTAAACTCCCCCTAAAGAGTGTCATTGTTTCTTTGTTTCTTTTTCCAGGGAGAAAGAGATTCATCACTGGAAGGACTGTGATGATCTCCTTTCGGTGCTTCAGGGCTAAGTTCCTCTTTTTATTCTTCTCTTGGGCTGTTGGCCCGTTTATGGTATGACTCTCTTTTGGATATGCTTGTGGACTGAGTAGGCTTACCCTGTGGGATTCCTTGCGTCATATTTCCTAGTAACGCTTCATTTATAGCTTGCTATTCTTTTCTTTCGTTTAGACTATCTTCTCTGAGACCTCAGAATTCTGCTTGAAGACTTTGTATAGTCTTAAAAATATAAGAATTCAGCTCCACCACCAGTTTTTCTTCTCGGGTGGGGTTGTTCATGTTTCCTTGCTGGCTGTTATCTACCTTAGTGTTCATAAACTGAACCGTTTAGTTAAAAGTTTCCTGAAAATTCAAAAATTTTAAATAACAGAAATTTTTTATGTTAGTAACAAAATTAATAATATACTTTATTTTATTTCCAGTAAATACTTGGTGCACCCATAAGTCTCTTAGTATTGAAACTGGACTCTGATACCACTTGTAATGTCCCTCAAAATTGAAAAAAAAATAAAAAATTATAGGCTAGTAAAAACTACCTAAACGAAACATTATTATACTTGCGGAATGTAACGTACACTAGTTGTACCACTGTTTGGTCATAAGTTGTTCTTATGTTCTATCATCATTCTTTCAGTTATACTTATTGTTTTGTTTTAGTTGAGATGTCATAATGCTGATTACTAATTGGTTATTATGGTTATACATTGTGGTGTTTGTGTCATTTCTTTGATTACCTACTTTGTCCAATTCTGCATATAATTACTAGTTATTTATGAAGTCCTAACTTAACTCTGTTTTTGGAAACAAAGTGGGTGGAGTGGAGGGACTCATTCTCCCATGATCGTCTGAGAGGTAAAGTGTTCACTTGACTAGTAGGCTTACTTAGTTCTGTTGAACTAAGGCACCTCTTTCATTTCGTATGCAAATTATACTTAGTGACGGAGACTCGTTAAAGTATGCTGAATGGTTTCAGTATTTACATACCTACTGTTTCTTAATACGGTCCTTTACCAACTCAGCTCGTTAGCAAGGTAAACTCTATTTTCATCATTTATTTAACCTAGATTATTTATCTATAATATACCTATCATTTTTTATATGTATTTTTCATGTTTGCTTTATTATAAACATTAACATTTGTCTTATTTATTTCTTGTAAGGTTGTAAATTGGATTAAAGATCAAACCTGGATTCATTTTTCATAGTAATAATACCATGGCATATTTCATATTCCAGGGTTACTAAGCATTAAGCTTAGGGAATACGTATTGTATTAAGGCTTAATCCTAAGGTCTAAACGATATATGTCATATGCTATGAATTTGGGTTAGTGTAAATAACACATGGACTAGGCATTAGACTATACACGATACCTTGTAGTAGCATTGGGTGGAAAGTTATAACGTATAGTTTTGGCTTTAAGCGATGGGGTTTAACACCCTGCATGAAATGGAAACCATCGTTAATGTTTTGAATGAAAACTATGGAAGAGTGGGTTTTGGGTTGTTAGTTGCCACCAGGCTCGCGCCATTAATGTTTCTTGGGGTTTGGGGCATCCCAATCTTAGGGCTTGGCTCCATGAATGGTTTTTCCATTTCGCTTGGTTTTTTGATGGTTGTAGTCTCAGCTCTGCGCTGTGAAGGAGGAAACTCCTTGGGTGACGAAGGTAAGCTCAGTTTGATTTCATGATTGCATTTTGTGCTTATTTCATGGCTCCTTCGTTGTCATACTTCTCATCTCATTGTGTTTGGTTGCGTTTGAAGGTGACAAGGTAAGTTAAGGTGGAAGGGCTCATAGCTTCGTTGTCAGCTCAAGGGCGATGTCAATGTGGCCATGGTAAGCCTGCTTTACAAGTGAATCTTGTCACTTCTTGGCATTGGGGTAGGATTGGGTTATGTCGTTGCTATTGTTGGGGTTTCAATTTTCCTTCAGGCCTATGTATGCAAGGTTTGGGTTTGTAAATACTAGCTTGTTAGTAGTGAAATGGGGAACTCGAGCTTCTAGCAGACTCTGTATTCCATTTATGTAGTTCGTATTTTGGGGGTTGTTGGCCTAGTCAGCACCATTGCTTGCAATGGTGCCATAGCCATTGGCATGACTGTGTAGCTTCTATTTCGGACTTTACTAGTGACTGTGTAAATAATATAACTCCTACGTTTTGGAAATGGTTAATATATTAGATTGTGTGTAAATTATTATGCTACGATAGGTGTTTATTAAACTCGTTTTGGGTGAGGCATTTTCTTGCGTGGATGCTCTGTGTAAATTTCTTGTATTTAGTTCTTGGTTGTAAATGCATGTCAACAAATGGGTTGAGGCCATGTCGTGCGTGGAATGAGCCCTTCCACTATTGTTGCGATAGCTTGGTTGGTTGAAATATTTACTGTTTCGTTTCATTAATAGTGATGTGGGATTGTGAAGAAGCCAGGGGTGAAAACCCATGATGGTTATCATTGCTGTAGATTTACTTTTATATAGACTGTGTATTTAGTTAACTAGTGGCTGAGGTCATGCTTACAACGTGGGTGCAGAACCTAGGGTCTTGCGACCTTGCTGTTATCGAATGTATTTGATTTTTTAAGCCCGCATACCCTCTGTGTATAGCATGGCCATCATTATGGTAAACAAAAACCTCACAGGGTTCAAATCTTGGTCATGGTTGATTTATTGAGTATGTATTTTTATAGTGGATGTGATTTGGGGTTTTAGGTGCCCACATGATTTGATTCCTGCCAACTCTTGTAATTATTTTAGACTGTGTAGAGATTTCAATATGGGTTATAAAATGATTACTCTGTATGAATTTATGTTGGGGTTTTTAATGTGGGTTGCGACATGGGTTTGGATACCCATAGGGGTCGATACCGCGACCTCTGATAGCTTAAGAGTTTTAGTTTAATAAAATTCAAGTTTATTTGGTTACTTTTTATTATTAATTGTTGTAGGTTTTAATGTGAAGGAATCATAGTTATGTAGAGATTAGCAATGATAGTCTACAGGGTTCATTTCTGCGACCTTAATGTATTTATGAGTTCATTATTTAATGATTACGGTATTTTTTTGGTTAAGTGATTATACTATGGCTGTGAGCGATATTAAATGGAACAATTTGATTTTTATGGCATATGTTTTGAATATGTGGATTTATAATGTTAGGGCTATGGGTTTTAAATAGTGAAAAGAGATTAGATCTTTGGACCAAAGAATGGTCACGATGCTTACTTTGTCCGTTGTTTATGATGATGTTATTTTTAATGGAATGCTTTAGTAATTCTCTTGTATTTAAATATGTAGACCTTGGAAGGTCTTTACTAGTTTATTTATTTTAGAAATAATTCTAGTCTGTACTTAGTTGATTTAATTTATATTTCCATTCTAGAACTGTTAATGTATACTTTAAATAGTATTCGTATTTGTTTACTGTTGATGTATATATATTTATTTATATATATAGTAGTTCAGTTTGTAGATAACATCTTAGGTCATCTAGGTTGTAAGTTTTTACTTATAGGTATATATAAATTACTTCTGAACTAATTTCTTTAAATCTAAAACATGCCTCTGCTGACAAATGAAATATGTGAGTATAGTATAAAGATGAAAGGAGCAGATAAGTAATAGATCTGAAATAAAACCTAGTTTTTACTTAACCAAGTTCAACAGTAAAACTACAGGGATTAAAACTAGGGTGTATAACCCTTGATGAACATTTATAAATAAATTAAACTTAGAGAAGTAAATTGATGAATAAACCCTCGATAAATCTGATGTATAAAATGTCCTACATCCTAGGGTTAATATTTATAATTACAAATCCTAGCAGATCTTAAACAGAGAAACAAGCCATAGGGTTAGGAAATACCATGTAATTATTTACCTAGCATAGCCATAATTTATTCTAGGAAAATGGAATAGAGAATATAGGGCTTCATACCTGTAACTTGAAGCTCTTTTAATGGCTGAACCTGCACACTCAAATAACCAGCATTAACAATTCAAAGGCATATCTGACCTCTATTTTTTATGACCAAATCACTTGGGAACTACCACGTTTCACCCAACCATGACCCGTAACCATTTCTGGTTTTAATTTGGATCTCCCTGAGCTGGAATCCAACATGCAAGTAGCTTAGAGCTCCTAAGGTAGGGTTTCCTATCTGGTATATTAGGTCTCGATCGATTCTCCTTTTTCCTTCCAGGAAAATGTTCTCCAAGAATTTACTTCAAAGCAACACAGGAAGAAAATGACTCATTCCAAATGATAGATCCGAACCCCAAGACTTTCCTTGGATCAAGAGTCTTTATAGACAGACTTTTCAGTAAAGGGACAGTCAAATCAAGAAACCTTGGTTTCTTGATTTAACCCTCTTCAATTACTTTCGATGATTTTTAATATTTTAACTTAGGAACTTTCAACTAGTTCCTAATTAGATTTTTGTAGGTTTTGGACTATTTATTATCTTTAAATAATAAATAATAATTGATGGAGCTTTTCTTTCTTTCTTTCTTTCATCATTAATATTATTATTATATTTACTCTTTATACATCCCATGTATAAAATACATAATAATATAACACTTCTTAACATTTGTCTTTGGGCATCATATACCATGACCCTAGACTTAATGACACTTCTTCATTAAGGTCAAAATAGGTAGATGGTTAGGTATACTCACGGTATACTAGGCTAGGAAACTCTAAACACCCTTGCATGTAGGATTTCCCTCGTATAACGTGGTAGTTCTTCAGTACTTGATGAGAATACAAAAATGCGAAATTTCATTTAATCACTTATAAATAAGTATGATGAGATCAATATTTTTCTCGAGGAATTTTCACTCAGAAGTTATTACATTCTTTCCAGTAACCCCTAGCGCTTACCCGAGCCCATACTCAATGGTTTAACAGGAAGTTACAACTTAGTGCAATTCCAGAGCTTTTCGCTCAACACTAATGCTAGGATGTACTTGTACGATACACCTAGGGATACAATGGCCAAAGATCCGATGCTCCAGAGCTTATGCTCAACACAAAACATCTCATCAATCATGTGCTTCAGGGTCCATGCCCAACACAAAAAAGCATATATATA
>LPNX011188173.1:448024-462826 GCA_001517045.1 Pseudotsuga menziesii
GATCTTGTGTAGACCTGAGCATACATTAGGCTTCCGACAGCAGAAGCATATGGAATTTTCTTTATTTGTTCCCTTTCAAGGTCGTTCTTCGGGCATTGGTTCAAATTGAACCTATCACCCTTCACAATGGGAGCTATACTTGGTAAACAATCCTTCATCCGAAATCTCTCTAAAATTTTATTAATATAGGTTTCCTAAGACAGACCTAAGAGGCCTCAAAATCTGTCTCTATGGATCTTAATGCCAATGACATAAGATGCCTCACCCATATCCTTCATATCGAAATTTTTAAAGAGGAATTGTTTCACTTCATGCAGCATACCCTTATCATTGGTTGCTAGCAACATGTCATCCACATATAAAACAAGAAAACAAATTTTACTCCCACTAACTTTCAGATATATACATTGATCCATAATGTTTTCTTCAAAACCAAAAGAAGAAATTATATTATGGAATTTCAAATACCATTGGCGGGATGCTTGTTTTAAACCGTATAAGGATTTCTTGAGCTTGCAAACCAATTGTTCACCATCACTAGAGGGGAATCCTTCAAGTTGTTTCATGTAAACCTCCTCCTCTATATCTCCATTTAGAAAAGTCGTTTTCATATCCATTTGATGCAACTCCAAGTCGAAATGGGATACTAATGCCATATAACGCGCAATGCATATTTCTTAGATACAGGAGAGAAAGTCTCCGTGTAGTCGATTCCTTATTTCTGAGTGAATCCTTTAGCAACAAGTCTAGCCTTGTATCTCTCAATGTTGCCCAATGAGTCTTTCTTTGTCTTAAAGACCCATTTACATCCAATGGCTTTTGCACCATTAGGCAACTCAACAAGATCCCAGACTTCGTTACTCTTTATAGAATTCATCTCTTCCTTCATGGCATCGTACCACAATTCTGATTCTTTGCAATTCATGGCTTGTGAAAAAGACTCGGGATCATTTTCGGCTCCAACGTTAAAGTCAGATTCTTGCAGATACACAACATAATCATCAGGAATTGCTGATCTCCTTGGTCTAGTATCTCTTGTCAATGTTGTATCACTATCTTCTTGAGAAGTATGTGGTTCAAATCGTTGTTCAAAAGTGCTTGGAAAATCTTGAACTACCTGATCCACTAGAATGCCGTCAGCAGCTTGTGGAACTTCAACAATTGGTTCTTCAACACCAGTTTGTACTTGAGGAGTGTTGCGAACAATAACCAATCTATCACTTGAGGTGGAATTTTGAGATTCTGAATGATCCTTCTCGGAAACTATGTTCCTGGTTAGATCGCTCCCGCTGATCAAGTCATTTTCAAGAAATTTTGCATTTCTTGATTCCACAATCCTAGTGCTGTGAGATGGACAATAAAATCTGTAACCTTTAGACCCTTCAGCATATCCAATGAAATACCCACTAATGGTCCTTGGGTCCAGCTTCTTTTCTTGTGGATTATATATTCTCACCTCAGACGGGCATCCCCAAACGCGCATATGTCGCAAACTCGGTTTCCAACCTTTCAATAATTCAAAATGGCATTTTAGGAACGGCCTTGGTTGGAACTCGGTTTAATATATACACGGTCGTCTTAAGTGGTCCAGTCCACAAGGATTTAGGAAAATTGGAGCTGCTAAGCATACTCCGCACCATGTCCAATAAAGTTCGGTTTCTTCTTTCTGCTACACCATTATGGTCGGGTGAATTAGGCATGGTGTATTGGGCAACAATCCCATGCTCTTGAAGAAATTTAACGAATGGCCCAGGTGCGTGTCCATCTTCTGTGTATCTACCATAATATTCTCCACCTCTATCTAATATCACGATCTTAATTTGCTTGCCGCATTGTTTCTCTACTTCAGCCTTAAATATCTTAAAGGCATATGAAACATGTAGAGATACATATATCGTGAGTAATCATCTATAAAAGAGATGAAGTATCTCTGACCATGTGAGTCCATCTCTGGACTACATATATCAGTATGTATGATCTCTAATATGTCCGAACTTTTATTAGCACCTTTCTTTGACTTGTTGGTGTTGTACAGGATTACACACCTAATAACCATAGGTCTGGGGTTACCAACATACTCAATCAACTTGCATACAATTGAATCTAAAGTGCAATAAAGGAAATAGAAGGATTAGAAAGACTTACTCGATTAACGAAGGTCGATCCTTGCTATTCCTCTTTCACTCTGCTTTACCTCCAAAGTCTTCAAGGTTGCTCCTCTTTCACCTGTCAAGAAACAATCTTCCAGATACAAGATGATTCATATATATATAAGCAGGTTAGATAAATCACATATAAGATGCATAAACATAAACATTTATCGAACCAAGATACATGAAACACATATGGAAGAAGGATTCTCTTTATTATCAACAATGGAAAGAGTTCAGATTACAACCCAATGCCTGAGACAAGGACTCCTCTGCAACCAAAGGATTCTGAGTTCCACTGCTCCAAATACTTTTGTATACAATCCACCAGCATAAATTTGCTCTCCAAAAATTATATCCAACACCCTCCCCAAGGCCTGTATTTATATGGAGGAAATAAGGCAGTTTCGAAGGTTGAGGAGGTTGAGACAGTTAAGAGGATTAAGGTAAATGACTTAACTAATCTCAGATAAACACGTGTTTTATTTTTAAATGTCAAAAAGAGGCATCCGTGGGTATGTAGAAGGACAAATCGCGTATGATCCGCGACTTTCTATAAGGGCAACCCGCAGATACATCCATCCACGACTTGCAAACAACAACACTCGCGGATGATCCGCGAGTTGCATAAGGATAGAGTCGCGGATATGGATTGACATATCTAAAAAAAGAAAAGTAAACCACTGGATGGAGGAGGAATGTATTGTATAATAATCCAAGCTATAGTGTTATGGGAAAACCTCAATCCATTGATGTCCTTTTGTGTGCCAACATGAGGGATGTCGAAACTCGGACGGAGAGGTGCCATTCAGGTGTATAACAGATGCCCCCTAATGTGTGAGGTCAGAGGGAAGCGATGACCGAAATACATTATAATCAACAGCTGTGGAGAACTCGAAAATCCAATGGAGCAAAGAGAGTACCTGAAACAAATACATAGGAATGTCATATACAAAGTTACATCTGAGGATGCTATGTTCAATTTACTGGAACACTAGCTCCTTTACAATATTTGAGTACATCATATGATACAGGTAGAAAACCACGTATATGACAAAGGTGGATCGAAGCCACAATATACAATAATGATGAGTCTTCAAAGATCTAGAAGCTATGTAGATGAATAGAACATAATCTTGCGCAACTTAGTCCATATGTGAGGGAATAAGGTCTTCATAAAGAATCCCAAAGAACCAGTACAATCCAAGCCATGTGAATAAGAGTAAGCTGAAGTCGAACATGGAGAGGATTTAACAGTTTGTCAACCAATAGGTGATAATTGACAACTGAAGCAAAGGAATTCACCAATGATGAAAGTGAATCCAGAGGTACGATCATCAAAACTCTAGGTCATCGTGATCAGGAAGTACTGAAACGGAACCATGCTGTGATAAGGAAGGCAACAGATCCTCCAACAGATCACAAGAGTGCCTAGGAACTGGGCAAAAGAAGGGAGACACAAATAGATAATAGATATAACAATGATGGGATCAGGCTATAGATCAGACATTGGGAAGAATCCTTGAATAGTGAGCACAACACAGAGATGACCCAAGGCAGCGTATAACTTATAGATAGAACAACTATACCTATCTGTCATGTAGGAGACATGATCAGATTCCCCAGGTATAACGGACAAGAGGAGGAGTAAGAAACTCAAAGTTATAGCTGAACACAAGTAGACACTGAAACATGGATATCGGAAAGAAAAGAGTGCTATGTTCAAGGATGACATACTGCCATTACTGAAAACAAGAGAAAAATTCTTCCTTACCTTCCCTGTTAAATTTTAACGAGTCCAGGAAAGTAAACTCGGTTCCCTCTTCATTTTTGACAAGCTTGAAGAGATGGGAAAATAATGCTTGATAGTGTCACTGATTCGTGGATTTTATGAGCCCGAACTAGTACATGCTCAGTCGGTGTTTTCACATTTAGAGAGTCTGAAAACGCCAAAGAAAACTCTAGGGGGGTCCTTTTTCGTCCAATTTAGTCTCCTGAGGTCGAAAAAGTGAAAAAAAAACCACAGAAGAACTCTCTTAACTTCTGAAGAAGAAAAGGTGAACCTTTTTCGTACTTAGTCAAGGAGGTCCGAAAAAGGTTAAATTACCACCTACCCAACGCTCCTTCCAGAATAGCATAAAATAGCTTGAGTTTTACGAGTGTGAAGGAAAGCAAGATCACTCGGAAAGATCCATTTGGTTACGAGAAATGAGTCTTACAACAATAAAATCGTTGCTTTGTTCTTTAGTGTTTAACTAGCATGACAAAGACACAAAGTACACTCGGAATCTTTTTCATGTTTGGGTCCAGAGCACGAAAAAGAGAAAACTAAGCTCAAACCGGGTGTTCCTTTTCCATAAATTTAGTCCCTCAGGTCCGGAAAAGTGATGAACCTATGCCTGAGAATACTCTTCTCAATTCAAAAGAAAAGATAGTGATCCTTTATTGTATTATTCCGCATGGTCCAAGAAAGAGATAACCTACCACCAATGCGGATGCTCGTTCACATATTCTTAACAAGCTTGAACGGACGAGATAACTCGGCAGTCAAGTCTATTTTGGAGGAGTCAGACCTAGGCCTAAAAAAAATCCATAAGGGCGGGGAGTCCTATAAAGGGATAGCTTGTAAAAAGAGATTCAGAAGAAGCTCTATTTGGTGTGAAAAATAGCTAAGAGGAAACCCCTGAACCTGAAACAATGGCGGCATGAGCACCAAAGGAAGACAAAGGCATATAAAGATGATACTCATGAAATAAGGGCCCTAGCCACGGAAGAACAATGGTAGAGACAAGGGACTAAGGGCTTAGAATAGCATAGTCCGTGGCAAAATGTTGAATACTAAGGTTAATGTGGAGTGAAAAGATGCCAACATGTGTTGGAAAATAGCAAAACCACCCTATTGGAGCAACAACACTTTGTAAAAAGTGATAAACCTGTTTCAAGGCACAAAGAAGGTGATATTAGTTAATTGACATTTCAAACTATAGGAAAAAGACCCACTTTATAAAATATTATTTCTATAAATAGCTTGAAAATTAAAACAAACTCACCATTTGAACTTTTGAGCCAAAAAAAGCAAAGTTTACCCTCTACCGTTGATTGATCTTCGTGGACAATTGGACCGTCGAAATCGGAATTTGTCAGCTTCAGGTAATTCTACACTCTAAGCTCGTCAATTTGATCCAAGCAAATGTTAGGTTAAAGTGTGAATTCAGTAATAAACAGCATCCAAAACTATGACAGTGCAAATCCGCGGGTTGCTTACAGGGAAACTCACGAATACGCATTATATCCCCGGGTTGTTGAACTAGAGAGCCGCGGATGATCCGCGACCTGTCTAAAGAGACAGTCACGGATACTGCGTAGAGGACCAAAGCTTACCAATATGCAAAATTTTTGAAATTTTGATATGGAAATATTGAATCCAATTGCTTGTATTTGCCAAGTAAAATATGGTTCTGGAGTGGAGGGAAAGGGAGCATGAAATAATGGATCATGCGGCGCTCCAAAGTGCGTCCACCATACAGACATTGAGGACCAGTGGGCTGCTGAAGTTCTTTTGTACATCACCCATGCGGGCCAATGTCTGCATACTTGAGTTCATGGTCAATTATTGGGATCATGAGATGGGGATGTTCAATCTACAAGATGAGACCTTAGAGCTGACCGTGGAAGACATATATTTCATTACAGGGTTGTCATGACGGGGAGCACCGGTGAAATTGGAGGGCACTGGTAGGGGTGGTGACCCCTTAAGTGTCCAAAACTATGTAGACATATTCTGTGCACCAGGTACTCAGAGGAGAGGAACCAGCGTTCCAATTGCAGATATCCAAGATTTTACTCTCCAGGTATTAGCTAGTACCATTGTGAGACTTGCAGGATCAACATCATTACATTTGGCCACCAGGAATCAAATGAGGGTGGTAGTGGACTGTTTTAGAGGTGCTCTCTATGATTGGTGCTCGAGAGTTTCCCCCATTATGAGGAGGAAATTATCCGACTGCAAGAGAGGAAGACGAAATAATTTTGGCTATGCAAGTATCTTAGTGGCGTTCTTCTTCTTCGAGAGTACCAGCCATGAGCCCTGCCATACCATTACAGGTCAGATCTCCACGTCAGCCGAGGCTGAGCAGGTGGGGAGACATCTTCCTCCATCGAGAAGGAGACATAGTATACAGTGTATATGATGCTGACTTCTACACATGGTAGGAACGACAGTTGCCGGCATTGGAGCAGTTTCCATATGCCGGACTGGACTTCTGAGGTGACCCTGACCTTGTCCTCCCTCCAGGAGGAGCATGGGGAGAGATGGGTAAACAATTTTTATTTTTTTATCATTATCAATTTTTTATGAATTTTTCAAATGATAGATATATACATATGTACAAGTATTAATCCTATTTATGTGTCAAAATGCAGATATTCGACCGGTCCGCCCTGAAGGGCACCCTCGTATGTTCGTGCGTCCTGTCATGGGTGAGGATCAGGGACTGATCAGAGTAATAGAGGGAAATCTAGCCAGGCTAACCCAATGAGTACCGACCATACGGATAGAGCATATCCCTGCAGCCATGCAGGAGTTCGTAGTTGGGGTTCCACCGTTTTGGCTACATCTTTTCAGACGAGTGGTGAGAGCAATGCTCGTATATAGAGATGCGATGGAGGCTGCTGAAGCCAGGATGCATAGAGATCAGGGGGCCAAGGTGGTCCTAGTGGCCAAGGCGGTCCAGCTTAGACCTAGGGCATTTTGATGGACTATGATCCACATTTTTGTATATTTTGTATATGATGGGATCTACGGATCAGACTCGACCTATCTATAGACAGATATTTTACATATATATATATATATATATTGATGTTGGTTGTCGGCTTATTTACAAGTGTTCTTTACATATTTGTTGTATATTCTTATAAAATGTGTGTGAGATGCCAATCCAAAATATAATTAGCGTATGCATCAGTCAATGAATTTTGGTTTCGTGGAATATGATTGAAAGAAATAACTTCAAACTGTCTTTCCAATAAACGAATTTGCATGAACTGACGTAACAAGATAGGATTTCGTACCTGATAAGCTCGATTGAGCTGGGAAACTACCAACTGAAAATCCAAATGGACCTCAAGTTGGGTGATGCCACGTGACAAAGAATCTCATAGGAGCTCAATTACATCCCTATACTTAGCAACATTATTAGAAGCAGGACCTAGACAAGCACCATCGGCGGCAACAAGTTGTCCTGAGGGAGAATAGATAACCCATGCTGTCGAAGCCAGGTTACAAGTGTGACAAGGGTTCTTTACATATTTGTTGTATATTCTTATAAAATGTGTGTGAGATGCCAATCCAAAATATAATTAGCGTATGCATCAGTCAATGAATTTTGGTTTTGTGGAATATGATTGAAAGAAACAACTTCAAACTGTCTTTCCAATAAACGAATTTGCATGAACTGACGTAACAAGATAGGATTTCGTACCTGATAAGCTCGATTGAGCTGGGAAACTACCAACTGAGAATCCAAATGGACCTCAAGCTGGGTGATGCCACGTGACAAAGCATCCCATAGGAGCTCAATTACAGCCCTATACTCAGCAACATTATTAGAAGTAGGACCTAGACAAGCGCCACCAGCGGCAACAAGTTGTCCTGAGGGAGAATAGATAACCCATGCTGCCAAAGCCAGGTTAAAAGTGTGATGGCTGGCACCATCAGCGAAACCTATATACATTTCGGAAGACATCTGCAACAACCAGCAGATAATATAAAAAACAAAACTGACAACCTAATGTACATAAAAAATACATACACTAAAATACAAGAAAAAGTGCTAAGCCTAAGCGTAGTACTTCTTCAGGTAGAGCCCATTTCTAGGCTCAGGAAGCTTATTCCCATCATAATCAACTAATTCATATGCGCCCTTACTTAATACCTTCTATACGACATAGGGTCCTAACCACATAGCCTTGAATTTTCCTGTCCGCAGAGGTTCTTTATCTTGGTCCCAAAGCAAGACAAGTTCCCCCTCAGAGAAAACCCTAGGTTTGACCGTTTTATCATATTGATATTTAACCCTATTTATATGAGCCTGATTAGCTGTCAATGCATCTCTACGTTGTTCATCAAGGTGTTCTAAATGTACCAGACGTTCCTCAATATCAGTCGTGTCAGGTAACACATGAATGGCTATCTTCAAGGACGAGATTTCGCATTCAATCAGAGTAACTACTTCCACCCCATGAATGAGCTGGAAAGAGGAATAACCCATGGCAGTCTTGACATTGGTTCTATAAGCCCAAAGAGCAGGATATAACACGATGTTCCAATTAGAACGGGCTGCATCAATTGTCCATTTAAGGATAGTTTTTAAAGTCTTGTTGACAGCCTCAACCTGACCATTAGCTTGCGGATAGTATGGAGAAGAATGTTCTTGTCAAAATCCGAGCATGGTAGTCAGTTCCGTCATCATGTTATTTTGAAAATGACTGCCATGGTCAGTGACAATCACTTTGGAAATACCAAACCTTGCAATAATTTGATTGAAAACAAATAAAGTTGTTGTTTCCTCGTTGTCTTTGAAAGTAGGCATTGCCTCTGCCCATTTCGTAAAATAGTCAACAGTGACAATGATGTATTTATGCCCCTCAGCCGACACTGGGTTGCATGTCACGTAATCGATCCCCCATTTCATGAAGGGGCCTACCAAGACAACATGAAATAATGGAGCAGGATGCGACCGCATCTTCCTGGTGTAAAGCTGACATGGATGACAGTGCTTCACTGCTTCCACACAATCTTTAAAGATCGTAGGCCAGAAATAACCAGGACGCAATATCTTCTGGGTCGTTTCTAACCCAGATAAATGACCCCCGCATGCTCCATTATGGGAATCATTTAGGACAATCTCCTCTTCCTCATGAGTAAGGCAGTGACGCAAGACGAAATCTACCCCTCGTCGATATAATGTATCTCCTATAATGAAGTAGTTCTTGGCATGAAGGCGTAACTTACGTCGTTCCTCCCTAGAGTAAGCGGCAGGATACTTCAAAGTCTAGAGATATATAAGAATATCTCCATACCAAGGATGAGAGGTGGATATCAGGAAGATGTGCTCATCTGGGAATGAATCATCTTCAACAACTACATTCTCTTCAGTGGGAAATTCTTCTACAAGCTTAGCAAAAACTATGGACTTTTTAGACTTAGCGGATTGGAAATCCAAGTCAAACTCCTGGAGAATGACTATCCACTTGTTAAATTTTCTCCCAACAATCCATCGGGATAAAACATATTGGGACGGATTCACATCCGCCACTACTGTGGTGGTCCTCAGTAAAATGTAGTGGCACAACCTCTGCACAGCATAGACAGCTTCTAAGGCTAATTTCTTGATGTGGGAGTATCTAAGCTCAGGTCCGACCAAAGCACGGCTAAGATAATAAATGACATGCTCAACGAGCTTATCGTCCTCCTGGACTAGTACTACCCCAATGGTCGACTCCGACGCGGCCAGATATAATATAAAATCCCTAGAATAATCTGGTGGGCGTAACAAAGGTGCCGACATCAAAGTTTTTTTCAATGCCTCGAACGCAAGTTGTGCGGTTTCATCCCATACAAATGGGGTGTCTTGTTTGAGCAAGCGCATGAAACCTTTAGTGATATTGGCATAATTAACGATAAAACGTCGAAGAAAGTTAGACTTTCCTTGCAGGCTTTGAAGTTTCCTGAGAGAACGAGGAGGAGGCAGATTTACAATGGCCTCAACTTTCAATGGATCCACCTGGATGCCTCTACTAGAGACAATGAATCCGAGTAATCTTCTTGACTCGACGCAGAAAACACACTTGTGGGGATTCAAGCAAATTTTATAATATCTGCATCTTTCAAAAATCAACCTCAAATGATCTGGATGTTGGATCCTCTTGCGAGAATGTGCGGGCAGATCATCAAGGTATGGTTCGACAATGGATTTTATGTCATGAAAAGAAAAGTTCATAGCCCGTTGAAAGGTAGCCCCAGCATTTTTCAATCCAAAGGGCATTTTCTTATATGCAAATGTACCCCAAGGGCAAATGAAAGTAGTTTTATGTTGGTCTTCCGGTTTGATTTGGATTTGATTGTAGCCGAAGAAACCATCCATAAACGAAAACACCTCACTTCCCGCACATGCATCTATGATCTGGTCAATAAATGGTGTGGGGTAGTTGTCCTTAGGATAGGCTTTATTGAGGTCTCTAAAATCTGTACAAACGCGAATAGTCCCTTGTTTTTTATCAATAGGAACAAGGTTGGACACCCATTCAGTCAAAGCTATGGGATATATAAAACCAGCTTTCAACAGCTTTTCAATTTCTGCCTTCACAGTCGCCGCTTTACGCGGGTTCACGGGTCTTAATTTTTTCCAAACCGGCTTGGCATCAGGATAGGTACGTATTTCATGTTGAACAATAGATGGATCTATGCTTGGCATCTCCTCATATGACCAGGAAAAGATATCGCGGAATTCCTTAAAAATGGCAGTATAGATAGCAATCTCCTCGGGAGAGCAGTTTGCACCTATATAGATGTTTTCCACGACATCTGGGTTTACAGAGATGTTAATAGGTATAGTGGCGGAATTTTTTTCCATATTCCCCTCGGTGAACATTCCTTCCCTAGGAAAAGGGTTGATAGGTATATCAACATCTTCTGACAGTCTCACTCGAAACTCTTGGTTTCCTATCTTGCTCAGTTCTGGAAGAAAATAGGATCGATGATGAATATCCTCACAAATCTTATCACGTCCACTCATGGCTTCCAGAATAGCTTCATCGGAAGGTAAAACAGTGTCTAAGCAATCTATAGAATGTAAAGAGTTTTTCTCCCATGCGGGCAAATAGACTTCTTCCAGATCATCCGAGACTGTTAGAGGATCTGGAATGGGATCAGCAGCAGCTTGAGTGATAGCTTGATAAGCCACTTCTACTGCCGATAAGGGCACTTCAGGTTCATGGGGAGTTGGGAGGACCCAAGGATCAATCCTATCGACAACCGTAGCGATGGACTTCCCCACACTAGTAGAACCAATGTAATTTATCGGGGCTGGAAGATCAAATGTGCCCATCAATGATGTGTACATTCCAGCCCCCAAGC
Organism: Pseudotsuga menziesii; assembly: GCA_001517045.1. NCBI lineage: Eukaryota > Viridiplantae > Streptophyta > Pinopsida > Pinales > Pinaceae > Pseudotsuga > Pseudotsuga menziesii. Next base: position 459,314 of record LPNX011188173.1, read on the forward strand.
TCTGTGCAGCAGGTTTGACCTGATCAACCAATGGCACAGCGGAATCATTAGACTCTAAACGGCCTTTTCAGGTAAAATCAAGTTGATCAATAGTAACCAACTTTCCCTCATGTGGAAAAACCACTACACGAAGAACGGACGACACAATAGCGGACATAGCATAAGTCCAACTCCTTCCCAGAAGCAGATTGTAGTCCAAAAAAGCATCAATCACTTCTACTTCAACAGACACTGCTTTTTCTGCCAACTTAATCTCGAAAGCTGGCAGGATACCATGCGGACGGAAGGATCTTCCATCAAAAGCAGTAAGAATAATGTTTGATGGGACTAGCTCTGAGGATCCAAGAGCTTTCCAATAGGTCAAGGACATAACACATGTAGAGGCCCCCTTGTCAACAAGTTCCCTTCCAATTGTCTTACCACCATGGACGACATCTATTGATAGGGCTACATGGTAAGGGAGGCGAATTTTAACATTAGACTAATGAAATTTCACCATGAGACTCGAAGAGTCCATGCTACCTAAAGCTGCTAAGAGGGCATCCCGCTGAGCGGAACAACTCTGTAACACCTCTAAAGCTGACATTGCATAAGGGGTTTGACCTAAGTCTTCAACCACGGAGTAGTTTGAAGCAGCCCTAGCGTTAAGGTTATGCAAAGTCTTCTTGAAGACACCTTTTGGTATCTTCGGCATAGTTTCAGCAGGTTTCTCTATCGTGAGAGGGTTCGAAGTTTCACCTACAGCTTTACCCTTCTCAGAAGTCTCAGTCTCATAATTTTTATTCCTTGTCTGCAACAAAGTCGAAGAGCTAACCATGTTGATATAGTTGGGGTCAGGGGCAATTTGAGTGTCCCCTGCTACTTTAGAAGCTGAAGCAGTGTTCTATCCTTGGGGAAAAGGATCCTTCAGGACAGCCGGTAGTTGAGCTTTAAGCAGCTTCTGGGCTTGATCCATAAGGGGACAAAGGTGAGTAAGGTGGTCCTCTCGGCACAACTTACAAGGGAACTTGACCTTCTTCTTTTATTTTTTCCCCCCATCAACATTGTTCGCGGGCTTTGGCTTGTTTTGGTTTCCCTCTCCCTTCTTACCTTTCTTTTTCTTCCCGCCGGGCTGCTGATTTCCCTTCTGAGAGGTTTGTGCAAAAACATTTGCACTCTGGGGGGAGGGGGCAGCCTTTGCTGCCTCCGCTGTAGACTGTTTGACAGACAACTGGTGAAGTTGCTTAGTCAAAGACTCTACAGTGGGAGAGTTAACGGATCCAACCACACCATCGGCATGGGGTCCAGGCTTAGGCTTCGCTACCTCGTGCGAAGGCCTCGGTGCCTCAGGGATGATCTCATACAAGATCCCAGATTGTGAATAAATCAAATCCAACTGTTGGGCCCTGAGTATGGGTTCTTCTTCATTCGTTACTCCTGATGTGGAAACATCCTTAGATATGTATGGCAACAGTGATTTAAGGAACCATTCTAACAGAAACTCAGGAGGAATGGTGGATTTGATAAGCTTCTTTCACCTCCTCCACTCTTGGATACGATCCGAGATGTGGGTAGCCTTGTTTTGTCTAAAAGTAGACAACAAGTCCGTTCCGAAATAATATCGGACCGGAAGCTGAAAGTGGCTGAGAAAAGCACTAGCCAAGTCCCAGAAACTACTGAAAGCAGCAAAAGGTAGTTCAATATACCATTTTTCCGCAGTACCCGTCAAGGTCCTCTGGAACAGTCTCAACCTCACTGAATCTTCATCCAGCGAATTTGAAGAACACCATAAATGGAAGGTGGTGGCATGTGCCCCAGGATCTTCACCAGCTTTACCTTCGAACTTAGGGATGTCCGATGGCAATTTCGTGGGAACAGGTGGCCACAAGGGGTCATGCCTCACCGGGTCATTCATCAATTTTGACAAGTCTGGCAAGTTTAAAGTTGCCAGGAAAGGAATTTTGGGCCAAACAAGCGTAGTAAATGTGCCAACTTGGGGATTTGAGGGACCTGCCCCTGAATGCCCATGGGTAAAAGTGGGGTTGCCCCCTGACACCGGTTGTGAAGTGGGAAGGTTGCTCTGAAACGGATTCCATCCGTACGCCATAGAATTGTGTGTGGGAGGTGCAGTGTAAGAGGTTCGGGCCGTCCCCATAGAAGCAGGGGTCTGAAAGACAGGAGCAGGTATCCCTCCGCTAAACAACGAAAAGGGAGAGCTCATATATGGGACCGAAATAGAGGTTTGGAAGCTCTGCCCATAAGAGGTGTTGCTCCCAAACTACACTCCTACATATGAAAGAGATGGACCTACGTATGGACTGGATGGGGTAATGTGCCCCCCATTCCAAGGAAATCCTTGGACATATGTCGAGGATCCTACCGGACCACTCTGGGTAGTGTAAGGGAAGGAAGAAGGAATGGTAGGTATACTGGGAATCCTAGTAACCATGTCACCAGAAGTACCTCCTAAGTTTGAGTGAACCGGTGGTTGAACCACCCGGCTCGCTGGAGTCAAAGGTGTAGAACGCAAACTAGATCTAGGGGCACTTACCGGGGGAGGTAGTACCCCTTCAACCGGAAGGGTTGAGGTGAACACAAAAGGACTTTCTTCTGCAGAAGACATGACTCTACTCACAGGGACACATAACACTGGTGAATCAAAAGGTCTAACCTAAACGATCACAGGATCGTTTAAATCAGTCAAGGGGGTGTTAAACTTTCTTGCAAACTTGTCAGTCTACAATTCTTCTATCTCAACTGTGTCAAGATCAAAACGGTTAGCAATGAGTTCTGGTTCACCAAGAACTTCATTTATTCCTACAGGTTCAAATGAACCGTCTGTGTCTAATCTCCGCCTTTGAGGTAAAGGTGGAGGCTCCAATGTGGTGATAGGAGGAAGGTTTCTCAACCTTCTTGACATTCTAACAGGTTGGTCCTCCAGAATTAGAAATTTAACAAATCACACCTTAAGGCCAACTAAACACAGGCAAAACCATAGAGCATACACTAAAAATTCCTAAAGTCTCAAGCAATCAAACCAGGGTAAAGGATATACTTTCCCGAAGAAAGATAATGAATGATTACTTGGCGTCCTTGAAGTGGTTCTTAGGCATAAGTGGAGGAATCACCCACCGCCCTCCTACACTTTCAACAAGGGTTACCTTCCAAGCCCGTTCAAGGTGAACCAGAAATAACCTTCTGGTTTACCTAGGTATGAACCCTAAAAGACAAGAGACTAAAGGCTACCTTGGCAATATCAACAGTCTGGGGGGACAGTCGCAAGCCGAACTCCTACGCATGGGCAGGGTAGCTGAGCCCGAAACTCTGTCTAGGACAGAATCCCCAGATGCATAAAAGTCCTGAGTTACGCTTTAACAAGGATTCGGAGGGTTATCTCCTCTGTCCAAGCCTCCACGCGGCCTAGTGCTTAACTCTCGTTTGAGAGGAGCTTCCCAGATACAGTCAATAAAGTCAAGGATTTACCTAAAGAAAGGTCCACTACATCTGAGTTTTATAACTTGTGGGAAGTTTACA
>LPNX011188173.1:464673-484589 GCA_001517045.1 Pseudotsuga menziesii
AAGGGCTTAACAAGCCCTCGGTCGAGATATTAAGACCTCGGTCGAGGGCTTAACAAGAACTCGACCGAGGTGCATTTTTTTGTTTTTGCCGAAATTCTCTTGCCAAAAAGTGTTACCCAGGTCCGTGGAATCACCCGAAGAAGGATTCTCTTTATTATCAACAATGGAAAGAGTTCAGATTACAACCCAACACCTGAGACAAGGACTCCTCTGCAACCAAAGGATTATGAGTTCCACTGCTCCAAAGACTTCTATATACAATCCACCAGCATAACTTTGCTCTCCAAAAAGTATATCCAACACCCTCCCCAAGGCCTGTATTTATATGGAGGAAATAAGGCAGTTTCGAAGGTTGAGGAGGTTGAGACAGTTAAGAGGATTAAGGTAAATGACTTAACTAATCTCAGATAAACGCGTGTTTTATTTTTAAATGTCAAAAAGAGGCATCCGCGGGTATGTAGAAGGACAACTCGCGTATGATCCACGACTTTCTATGAGGGCAACCCGCGGATACATCCATCCACTACTTGCAAACAACAACACTCGTGGATGATCCGCGAGTTGCATAAGGATAGAGTCGCGGATATGGATTGACATATCTAAAAAAAACAAAGTAAACCACTGGATGGAGGAGGAATGTATTGTATAATAAGCCATGCTATAGTGTTATGGGCAAACCTCAATCCATAGATGTCCTTTTGTGTGCCAACACGAGGGATGTCGGCACTCGGACGGAGAGGTGCCATTCAGGTGTATAACAGTTGGTCTACTTTCTTTTATGCAATCCACACAAGTCTCAAAATCAGTGAAATCCAGAGTATTAAGTACTCCTTCATTTACTAATGTTTTAATTCTTTCTATGGAGATATGACCTCACCTTCAGTGCCATAATTTATAGGAATCTTCATCAATAACACATCTTTTAGTGCCAGTGTGAACATGCATTGAATCATAAGTGACATTGTTTTGTAAATTAATGTAGTAAAGATCATCAGACAAAATACCATTCCCAACATAATCAGATTTATAAAATAAACTAACGGATGTTTCTGAAAAGTTAAAGGAATATCCAAAATGTACAAGTCTTGAAACTGAAATCAAGTTTCTAGAAAAACTTGGAACATAAAAGATCTTTTCTAATTCTAAAACAAAGCCACTACTTAAAGTTAAATAGCATGTACCTATAGCTTCCACATGCGAGCCCATCTTGTTTCCTGATAAGATGCTTTGCTCACTTCCCACTGGCTTCCTTAGGTTTTGCAAACCCTGCAAGGAATTAGAAATGTGAATTGTTGATCCAGAATCAATCCACCAAGTGTTAATATTGACATTGACCATATTAGATTCATAACAAACAAACAAGATTGCATTACCTTTGTTCGCAAGCCATTTCTGAAATTTTTCGCATTCCTTCTTCATGTGTCCCATCTTTGTACAGAAGAAACACTTGGAATCCTTCTTAATATTAGCTTGGGGAGGTACTTTACCTTTCCCTTTCTTATTGGCTTGAGATTTGCCCTTCCTATGCATTGCCAGCATTGCACTTCCTCCCAGTTCCATCACCAGTCTTTCTTCCTCTTGAGCACACATGGTCATGAGTTCATTTATTGACCATTTATCCTTATGTGTGTTGTATGAGATTTTGAAAGGTCCATATTGGTGCGGAAGTGTGTTCAGGATGTAGTGCACAAGGAAAGACTCTGATATTTCAACCTCGAGTTTCTTCAATTGAGCCACAGTGTCCCTCATTTGCATAATGTGCTCGCACACACCTTTCACACTGGTGAGCCTTAGGGATGAGAACTTCATGATTAGGGTGCTTGCTAGTGCCTTGTCTGAAGCGAAGAATTGATCATCAATGGCTTTCATCAAATCTCGGACCCTTTCATACTGATCAACTAAACCACGAATACCAGCTGAAATTTTAGTCTTAATGAACATCATGCTTAAACGATTAGATCGCTCCCATCGCTCATAAAGCGTGATGTCCGCTGCAGTGCTGGTGGTTCATCTTTCCTAATAGCATAATCTATGTCCATCCATCCCAAATGAAGGAGAAATATTTACTTCCAGACCTTATAGTTATCTCCCTTAAGTTCAGGGATATCACAACGAATTTCAAAGAAATTTGTAGGTTGTACAACTGCATAAAAATAAAGATCACATGCTTACGTTAAAATTGAGACCAAATAAAATTTCATGTTTTACCAATGTAATTTCATGCTCTAAGATTGAATCTAAAGACATAAAAATTGCCTGTGGGCTAAATTTTTAATTCAAGCAGATTCAAATATTCTTTATGATAAAACTATTAATTCATAATTCCTATGGGTAAGTTATGAATAATTCAATATTTTATCCTAATTAATTACATAAATATAATAAAAATTCATGTGGGATAAAATTTATTATATTTGGTATAATTAATTACAATTAATGTCTAAACTTTCTTTATAATATTAATTAATTAGAAATGCTGTGGCTATTCTCTAATTAAATATCATTTAGATCACTAAACATAATTGTTGTTCACTGTAACAAAACAAGCTTCAAATGAACAGATCTGAATGAGGGCAAGCTAAGAAATTCTGGAATATATAATCCACTGTCAGTTCCAGAATTTAAAACATTTTTCAAAACCAAATCAGGGTTACAAGAATGTGGAAAAAACCAAATAATTGGAAGCAAAAACCAAATAATTACTATAAATGCAAATCAGTCTTACATAAAGCTACCACAAGATATTAGTGGAATATGTCATGGTTATGGTCTCATTGACTGATCTAACTAATGAACCTGATAGAACCTGTCCAGCATAGAAGCCCTAAGGTGTCTGACATGTGCCCAATGCATGTCTTAAAGGTTGTGCATAGTTTGTCCATGAACACAGAAACATAACCTAGCCCGGGGAACCAGAATTACATTGGCTTGTCCCAAACACAGTCCCATACTGCCAAAAGATCCATTTATCCCCAAACACATTTCCTTTGGATAGAGAGAAGCTAAAAGAGAAGATTGTACTCTAACAGTAATAAAGAGAATATTATATTCAACGGTAAGAGTCTCAAAAACATCATTGCAACCTTGCAATTCCACATCACGATGCATAGTATAATAATTGTGTCCGGAAATGTTTTGTTTTCCTACAGATTTTCTTTTTAAAACAAGAAAACAACTGGAATCACTGTAACCAATCGATTTAGCTCGTTCTGGCAACGAAACACACAACCAACAATAAGCAAAAATTACTGCCGCTAATGCTGAGTTGAATAAGTTAATGCTACTCAACACATACACAGAAAAAAAATATGGATGAAATCAAACTCTGAGCATCAATCATAAAGGGACAACGGCCCTCTCTAACATCCCAACAAGGGCAGCAGCCACTCAACAGTCCAACACAGGGAGTGACCTTCTCAAATAGCCACACAGGGCAGCAGCCTGCTCAAACAGCCCAATAGGGTAGCGGCCACTGAAAGAACAACCCATACACAAGATTAGGCTCAAGCAACAGTCCACAGCTTAGGTAAAAGGACCAACAAACAGTCATGGCTCAGGTGAAAGCCAACAACCAACCCACATCTCAGGTGAATGACTCACAAACAACCCATGGGTAAGGTGGAAACCTAGCAAAACAAGCCACAACTAAGGTAGCAGCCTAAAAGCAGCACATGACACCCTTAACAAGCTCACAACGGGCTCATAGTACCCTCATACAACCCTCAACAAGGTTTGGTACAGACTTATCGGACCCTCAACAGGCTCACGATATAGCTAGCAACAGCGGCTACCCTAGCAGTCTTCAAAACTCTCACCATACGTTAATGAATGCCCAAAAAAAGAAAATCAATTAAACCATCTTTTCTGCTCTACGATTATGAATTCTCTCCAGTCATTTTTTTTTTTAATTTCTAGCAGGTTTAAAAAAAAAAAACCCAGTGCTGGTTCAACCCCAAACAAACAATGCCAGACACACAGAGAAAACCCTACAGTGGCGACTACATACAGAACACCAAGGCAGAGATAATTGGCTCTGATACCAACTGTTAGCATAAACTTCTAATTATGAACAAATGCGGAATAAAACTCTGAAACAGAATCGAAATAGCAATACCAATAGATGATACCTCCAGCCATTGATGCTACTTGTCTTGCTGTAGAAAATTTCCCTGTTCCACAAAACTTTAGCTTCCTGTACGGTTCTTCCAAGCTCTACTTCCTCTTTTTTGATGGTGTAAAACTGAAGGGATTGAGTTGGTGAGCTTGGGGACCAACAGGGGTTTTAAATAGCCAAGCTTCCATCAAGCTTCTGTAGGGTATGTGTCAAATGTTCCACAAATTTAGGTGAAGGACCACTCCAAAAGCTCCCAGCAAGAAAACGGTTGCCAAACTAAATGAACCGTCGGCAGTTTTGAGGAGCCGCTCAATGGATGCGGATGATGAACCGTCGGCCCGCTGAATGGATGCGGTTGCGGGAGCTTACAGGTTGAGGTTGTTGTTTCCATGGTAAAAAAATAAAAAAATAAAAAGTTTCCCAGCCTAGGTAGTTCACCTCATTTCTTTTTATTCTTATAGACTTCTCGGACCCTTGCTGAATCACAAGTTACTAATAAATGTAGCTTGCCAGTTGTTGGATATACTCTTGGAGGTTGCTATTTCCATGGTAAAAAAAAATAAAAAATAAAAAGTTTCAAAAGCCTAGGTAGTTCTCATTTCTTTTTATTCTTATTGCCTACCTCGTGACGCGGCACTGGACTTTGGCGATAAGCTTGTGTTGTGCCTTGTGATGTATAACATGTCCCGTGGACCTAAAAATTAGGCATAAAACACTGATATTTCTCATTAGGCCTAATAATTTCTGCATCCATGAAAGGCGTAGTTCACGACCTTTATGTATCACACCTCTCAACATACTTTTGCCTGAGTTTGAGTCTAGTTAATTCGAGGTGATGTAAGGTTAACTAAAGGTACGTATGCATGGACGTAGTAAGTGCAACCGTAGTGTTTAGTAAGTGCAACGGTAGTGTTTAGTTGTTCAAGATTTGACATTATTATTGTATGTTTTAGTAGAGAAATAATTTGTCTATTGCATTGTTTTTAAATCGAAGTGAAAGGCCATTGCCTTTGATATTTTGCTCAGTTATTTATTGTTGCAAATAGGTTTAACTTTCGGGTTTCGAAGAAACCTAGACACGATGAAACCTTGGACTAATGTTGTTTTCTTCTTTAGTATTGATATTGAACTTTAAGTTTGGGGAACAAACTAGATTCTATGTTTATAGATAAATATTACATGTAGGCTATAAATTATGTGTAAAATTGTTTGTTTAACTAGTATGACTAAATAACCAATGAAGCTAGTCCAAACAACGAACTTCGAGCTAGCTTAAACATTGGGCAATTCCATGAAGCTATTCTATAAATAAGGGAAAGCAACACTCAATCTTCCATCATCGTGTCGTCCTTTTAATTAAGAAGTGAATGAAGCATTTAAGTTTATAATTGTAGTCTTTAAATATATTTACTTGGATAGTTAAAGTGAAGAGTATTCGAATTATTTAGAGGGTAAGGTCCATGTTTAAATGGATGCTTTACTTTGTGGAAATTTTTTTTTGCAGATATTGCGTTGTTGAAGCGTTTATGTTGGATAAGATAATAAAAACATTAACAAATTTTGGTGGACGTAGCCCCAAGATTGGGGTGAAGCTATTCTATAAATAAGGGCATGCAACACTCAATCTTCCATCACCCTATCATCCTTTTAATTAAGAAGTGAATGAAGCATAGTAAGTTTATAATTGTAGTCTTTAAATATATTCACTTGATAGTTAAAGTGAAGAGTCTTTGAATTATTTAGAGGGTAAGGTCCACGTTTAAATGGATTCTTTACTTTGTGGAAAAAGGAAATAAATTGCAGATAATGCGTTGTTCAATTGTAAACACTTATGTTGGATAAGATAATAAAAAAATTAACAAATTTTGTTGGACGTAGCCCAAAGATTGGGGTGAAGCTATTCTATAAATAAGGGCAGGAAAGACTCAATCTTCCATCACCCTATCATCTTTTTAATTAAGAAGTGAATGGAGTATAGTAAGTTTATAACTGTATTCTTTAAATACATTCACTTGATAGTTAAAGTGAAGAGTCTTCAAATTATTTAGAGGGTAAGGCCCATGTTTAAACGGATGCTTTACTTTGTGGAAAAAGGAAATAAATTGCAGATAATGCATTGTTGAATCGTAAACACTTATGTTGGATAAGATAATAAAAACATTAACAAATTTTGGTGTACATAGCCCCAAGATTGGGGTGAACCACATATATTAGTGTCTATTTCTTCATTTTGATTCTTAGATGTTTTTTTCTGCAATTTGAGTCAATAAGAAGTATATGTTTGTATGAACTTGAAGGTATTCTTTATTAATAATTATAATGACAGTCCATGATTTACAAGCTTCTTTTTAAGAGTAGGTAACATTGTACTTTCATTAGGTTTAGACAATGGATGGTATCCATATGTTCATATAATTTTTCTTCTATGATGTTTGATGGTGGTGTTTTCCTTTGTATACCACAATTTAGCATTAGCAAGGTATGACTAAAACTAAAAGAAGTATTTGTTAGAATTGTGGTAATAATAATAAACATATGAAAGTAGATATGGAAAATATGCTAATGTGATTCTTAGACTAGAAGATTGATAGCTAACAATAATGAAGTAAGAGCATGGTATTTATATAAGAAATGGTCTCCATTAAAGCAAATCAATGTGTAATAATAGGTCCACTTAAGTTTGGTTGCTTGGATTTATTTGCTTTGCTATATTGATGGACTCGTTAGCATAAATCATGTATTATTAAGCACACCTAACGTAATATTGAAATGGTTGTCAATTAAATTCATTTACATATTTATGTGAAAATAATATATCTTACTTATGATCATAAATACTCATCAAGACTAACATCTTTGGTTATTTTGAGACATGGTAAATAAATAAATGAAATTGCCTCTTATTCTTAAAAGTACCATGTGGAAATTGGGTTCGTTACACACTCGTTACATAGGAAATGTGTTTCTATATTTCCATGTATGGAGATATAGGGAATGTGTTTCTATATCTCCATTTTAATTTTATCTATGTGATTTAGAGATGTTTGATATCCCCATTTATTATCTTTAGCATAGCTTTTATTTGTAAAAATGCTTATTAAAAAATTGGTCAAAATTTTATAGAATATTTGTAAGAATTACTTAAATTTCCTTAGTTTACGATTTTTATAGATTAAAAAAAAAAATCTATAAATTAGAAATTCAATACTCGTCTTTATATTTAAAATTTTATTCGGTATAATTAACATTTTAATAAAACAATAAAATTTCTCTTCTCTCAAGCTCTAGCTTTACTAGTATGAATTTTCAATCTCATATACATAGCCTCTTTTCATATATATAGATGGATATAAAGATGTTACACTAATATCGTGTTCCCTTTTTCATATATAAATATAAAGGCTTTACAATCATATTTTGTGCTGTGTAATAAGTTTTCCATACATCAAACTTTGTTTTTATTTGTTCATACATCATACTTTTCTTATTTGTCAGATAAGGATTCCCTTTATTCTAACCTGTCTAATCTCTTCAATTTCACTTATAAAAATATTACCAAATACATAATGTACGCTTTATGCTTAATAAACTTTAATAAAAATCATAATATAAAATTCTATATATTAACATCAATAGATATGTTATAATATCATCTTTATGCTTAATAAAATTTAATAAAGATCATAATATAAAATTCCATATATTAACATCAATAGATTCTAAAATAACATCAATATCTTCTATACATCAATATAAAATCAAAAGAGAAAATAACAAGCCACTCATTCCCGTGGAAAAAACAAGGGACATTCAATGATTATCTTAATATAAATTCCTGCCATATATCATACAAGACATCGATAAAAATAACTTCCATATACAGATCCATATCCATCTATATAAGCAAAGCTAGCAGCAGTACCAGTAGTTAGGCAGCAGTATAATAAGCAGTAGCATAAGCAGATGCACCAGTTGATCCAGTGGTTTATTCTGTTGACTAAGCATTGTGTTGTTTCGTTGAAGATCGTGATTGATCCAGCATTAGCACCAGTCTAATAGCTACTAGTGGACCCATCCAATAGCTTAAGAACCAGTTGAATAAGAACCAATAAGCACTAGTGGACTAAGTTTATTTGGTTGTGAGTAAACTCAATTTGAAAAAAGTTACTCCAAAAGGTCATACTGGATCCTTCATCCTTCAGTCTAGGTTCAGAGTTAATTAGGTGAGCTGCTTATTGTCTATCACGATTTTCCCGTTTAATAATAAGATAAGGACATTCTTCTGTTGCGTGAGTGTTCACTCTGCAGTGATAACATCACGGTCTTATAGGGAGAGGACAATCTCTTGTGAGATGTTATACTTAATCACAATTATAGCACCAAACAGATCCTATTCTACTAGTTCTTCCTCCTCGATATCCTCCTCCACCTCTGCCACACTCTCTTTAGTAAATTGTGCTTCCAAATTGTCCCGGCTAACTGGTTAATTGCATTTCCGCCCATGCTTCAAATGGACTCTTATTAAGAAGATGATAGTAACCGTTGTTATAAGTTATTCCAATGTTTCTTAAAAATTGAAATTAAATATATGCCATATACATCAATATGCTAATGACATCACTATACAGAACCAAAATAAGAAATAATAAAAAAATGACATTCTTTCATGATGGTAAGCCAAAATCATATTCAAAAGTTCTTATAAATAATTTGAAGAATTTAGAATTAAATATACTCCCATTAATCCATTTAATCAAGAAAGAAACCTAAGCCCCGATTAAACTGTTTTCGATGGGAAAAGAAGCTTATTTTATCAAACCAAACTGAAAAAATTAAATGATTTCAAAACAATAGCTAAATATACATTAACAAATGCAACATTTGTAAGGCCGTAACACAACACAGTCCTTTTCTTTGCAAAATTGTTTCTTTGTTTTGTTTCTTTGCTTTATAGAAGCAGCCCCCCCGCCTTTAATCATCAAAGAAGTCGGTCGACTACTAACATTATAATTTTGGATCATCTAGAACCAACAACTAGCGTCAGAATCTTTTGTCAACTACATTATATCANAGCACCCCCGCCTTTAATCATCAAAGAAGTCGGTCGACTACTAACATTATAATTTTGGATCATCTAGAACCAACAACTAGCGTCAGAATCTTTTGTCAACTACATTATATCAATGTTCCTTTTAACTTCATGAATCCCTCTGCCAAAAAAACCTTCAAACACACCGTTGTTTCCATACTTTGGCAGCTCTTCAAGCTCATACCACCCAAAAAATCTTAGTTGTCTAAGCTTTGTCCACTTCTCCGACCAGGAAATTCTCTTCAACTTAGCACATCCCTCTTCACACAACAGTTCCAACGATCAACCATTACCACTTAGACCTCGAAGCACTGTCCACTGCACTTACACTTGTATACTCTTCAACTTCACACATTTAGCAACTCTTCTAACTCAGAACACCTACTCACACTTTGTTCCCTATGCCAACCATCATACGCTCTTCATCTTGACATATTTGTCCGTTCATAAATCCTCCAAACATACGAGATGCCCACAAAATGATTAACAAAAGGTAGATATTTACATATGGCTCATGATTCTTATCTACAAAATCTTTTGAATTCGATGGAAACGTCATTGTGCGATATTAATACGGACTAAACATATAAACTTCAACTAGACAAATTAATATTTATGTGTGATTCACCTTGCCAGAGTATTTCTATCATGTCCCCATTCACCTTGCCAGAGTATTTCTATCATGTCCCCAGCCCCCATCATGGAGAGGACGCGACCAGTCTGTTGATGCTATCAAATGGGAAATCTAGCCCATGAACATGATAATAAAAATGCATTCAATTAAAAATATACATCGATGCATTATACGTGAAATAAACAGCGGAAGAAAAACAAATTTATTCAAGCATTCAACATGTTCATAGTAATTCATAAAACAAATACAGTTGCGAAAATTAAATACACAAAGAATACTTATTTTGAGAAGACGCTGGTCCACAACTAGCTATGTCGTTGCAATGTTCTACCCAACCATAGGCCAGTGTGCTCATCAATCTCTTAGCATCACTGCCACCCTTGAGCTGGGCACGATTTCCACAAGGAACTAGGTAGTAACAAACTTACATTCAACAAGACAATACACCGACAATAAACCAATTAACAGATGGTTCCTTGTAATCAAACACACGAATCCACCTAACAGATAGGTTTCTTGGACTTGCTCGTCCCAATCAATCAGAAAGATGGACTTAACATCCCAACACAAATGCCAGGTATGAACAAAACGTTCATGGGAAACCCAAAACGAAATGACCGAGGGAAAAACAACCTTGCATGAGAAAATACGATTTAAGGAAACGTTCATGAGCTTCACAGAAGTAAAAACAACCTCATCAAACTCTCAGATCGTGTATCTATTCTCTTATCTGCTGGGCATTACCAAAAATGGATTTGCTACAAAAAACGACCCAATAAAATGGGGAAAATACCCTGTGAGATAAATACGTTTTCACCAAACTTTTCTGGGCATCGTAGGAGCTGAAACGACCTCCATACATGCCCAAACTATGGGTCTCTTTTCCCCATTCACTGAACAACACAAAAACGGGTTTCCGAGCTTGGAGAAATGAGGGGAAATGTTGAAAAAGGTGAGGGAAGCTCCCAACTTGCTCACAGAGGCAAAACGAGCTCCTCAAACCCCAAAATCGTAGCCCATCTCTTCCCATTCATCCAACAACAGAGAAAATGATTATGAGCATGGAGAAATGAAGAAACGATAGCAAATCATGAGGGAGAAAGAGCTCAACAAGCTTCATCTGCGTGAGAGATCCTCCGTGCGTGAATGAGAATGGGTGAGGAAATGAAAGGAATGGGTTTATAATGGATTGGGAATGCATTTCCAATCATTTACTTGCCCCACAAGTTAAAAATAGGTTTTCCAAAAATGGTGGCTTCCCCAAATTTTAATTTGACCTCCATACATTTCCCATTCCAAACAGATAACTTCTTCAACCACTTCTAGATGACTGGGCACAAAAGGACAAAATGGGTAGTTGAACACTTTATGGGTTTTCCCTTAGACATTTGGATTTTCCCCATTGGCTCAAGGTTTGAATATTCCCCCTTATGTATTTTGTATGAAATCATGTGCCCATCTCTTTAACGTTGCGGCGCATAGCTAGATGTGGTATTTTTATTAATTTGCATTTTACATGATGTCTCAAATATATTGTGCGTGGCTAGCACATAAACCATTGATATCGATTTTAATTGTTGATACATAAAATACTAAATCCATAGTGGGGCCTTTGCCTTGAGCTCCACACCATGATCAAATAAAATATTTACATCATGTGCAATTCAATACCATGGGGTCAAAACTGGGGTGTTACAATTTTTAATGTGCGCCCCGACACTTGTAGAATCCTTAAATTATTCATTAGAATCCAAGAAGGTAGAGTTGGGACATTTGTTCCGACAGAGTTGTGTTAATTTGTTTGGGGACTTCATGGTCATTAGACTGTGATCCAACAGAGAACCTTCAGTTTTAAGTTGGAACCTCCTCTTTTGAATACCACCATCTGCAGTATCGTTAGGATAATCACAAAGAACCATTATATTTTCCCACATGGTTATTACATATCCAATCTCTAAAAATGATAGTTATTACATGAACTAAAAATTGAACCCACATTTCTATTGATAGGAAGGATTGATCGATAGAATACTTACAAATAATTGTTGTAACAAAATAGATCATCAATAGTACTTTGAACTGTGAATACTATTATTGCTGCAACAAATCATCAATACTTACTACTTAACTCACGATTTATGTCCAACGAATCCAACTGGATTTCGGTGAGGAAAAACACGTCCAACGTTTAGATTAGACCTGGACAAAGAAGTCTGCGTGACCTCCGAAGAGAAATCAAACCAGACAACACAGGAAACGTTGAACCAAGGCCTCTTCCTAGAGCTAGAAAACATTTCGAATGGGAGGGAAAATAAAAGCGTGGATGTCAGAAAATTCAAAATGCAATAAGCGTAGAGTTAATGAATGAAGAAGTGACTACCCTGTTTGTGGGCGCAACGCAGTGGCATGTTCATGGATGGAATCCGCCACATGCATGTTTCCTAATCTATCCATCACATGTCCGATGCGTGATGGGCACGCATCCGCTGAAGGGGAGAGGAACGACCAGCGACGACGAGGAAACAGAAGAAGGGAGACAGGACGTGGGGCCTAATAGTACATTGAGACAGACTCGGAAGGAATCTGTAATCGAGATAAGCTCGACAGTCCCATATTATCATTCTACGGTGAAGGATGTAAGTTTGGGGTAATACGTTGATCGTGTCGAAGGAAGAGCGAAGTAACTTTATAGTACTGGGACTATTTTTCCCATGGCAAATGGGGAGAGTAACTTTTTAATGAAGATGTGGAGCTATCTCGTCTCTATTAATAAAAAATAGTGACACCTCTTTCTAGGTTGGCCTGTTCTATTTTGTCGTTTCTTTTTTGTTTAAAGATTGATGAGTATTGATAATGGAGGAGTGGAATTCATTTACAGGAATACCTTCATTCTAATCTCTTTATATATATTTAACTCTTTTGTTATGAGATATTCGACGATTTTGGAGTAGCCAAAGGTATGATTTTAGAATTACACATAAAACCTTGAAGAGATTGATCTTTGAAGAAATTTGATTTACTAGGAATAAATACGACGATCTTTCTCTTAAAGAAGTTCTCCTTTCTATTTAGTTGCATTGGATATAGATAAAGAGCCATGAGCCCTCTATCCTTAATCTCATAGCTATAGTTCTTGCATTAGCATCATGGGCTCTTTACACTCATCACATTGGATATTTAATAGCTATGTCTTTTACTTATAGTATGTAGCAAAAGATGTGTAAATATGTGCTTTCACTTGATTTAATGGATAATGTTATATGGAAACTTTATTTAACTTTTTAGCTATTCCAAAGATAAGCAAGTTATCTCAACCAGAAATATCATGACTACAAAAGAATGCATATGATCTTTTTTAAAACAATAATAATTGATTATGATGTTGGATAAAGGTTTTACACATAAAACCTTGAAAAGATTGATTTTTGAAGAAATTTGATTTACTAGGAATAAATACCATGATCTTTCTCTTAAAGAAGTTCTCCTTTCTATTTAGTTGCATTGGATATAGATAAAGCCATGAGCCCTCTATCCTTGATCGTATAGCTATAGTTCTTGCATTAGCATCATGGGCTATTTACACTCATCACATTGGATATTTAATAGCTATGTCTTTTACTTATAGTATGTAGCAAAAGATGTGTAAATATGTGCTTTCACTTGATTTAATGGATAATGTTATATGGAAACTTTATTTAACTTTTAGCTATTCCAAAGATGAGTAAGTTATCTCAATCAGAAATATCATGACTACAAAAGAATGCATATGATCTTTGTTTAAACAATCATAATTGATTATGATGTTGGATAAAGGTTTGGTTAATATCAACGTCATGGCATGTTCTCACGTTAGTCTTAGTTGTCATGTTATTTTTCCTTAGTAACTACTATCTTAATAAGAAGTTTGTACTTCATCATTAGTTAATAATATACTATCATCATTAAAACTAATATTTATGATTAAACCACAAAGTATTAATAAAAATTCTCCAAAAGATTCGTTACATTTTAGTATAGATTAAAAAATGTGTACTTCATCATTAATTAAAATAATATTTTATCATCGTTAAAACTAATATTTATAATTGAACCACAAAGTAGTATTAAAAAAAACTTTCCATCTGTTTAGTGTAGCTTACCTGAGTCTACGACAAGTATGCGGAATCGAGAATGGTGCGTGGCGGTCCTTTGGTCTAGTCTTTGGCAGCGAACGCAAGAAAAAGTCTTTCGGCTAACGTTGGACATACATTGAGAATGCCCAGAGTTGATTCTTCAGATTGAGTGAATACCTATTCATATGGTTTGGTAAAGTTGCCAATAAATATTCGAAGAGAGCGGAAGCAGTCAGTTGATAGTGGCAAGGGCTCGCTCCTGTTTTCGACCATGACTGAGCTGTTGGGTTTTTTCAATGGCGTATCTCAGAATAATTGTACAAGTTCTGGAGTGGGGGCTGTCTGGTATATGTGTAATTCAAAATATTTTAAACTCAACTTATTCTGTGGTGGGTGATTAAGTGAATTTCATAAAAATGTTTGCAAGCAGATTTTGAAGAGATTACTTTACATGTCTCTAGAAAATATAATGAATAAGCTGCTTTGCTGTCTAAACAAGCTTTACTTATGAATGAGGGTTATCTACATTATTCTAAATATTGTGATTACTGATTCCATCCTTACCTCACAGGGTCAGCTCCATATTTTTGTCTAGAAAATTTAATGAGGAAGCTGATTTGCTGTCTAAACCAACTTTACTTATGAAAGAGGGTTATCTACTTTATTTTAAGCATTGTCATTCCATCCTCAGCTCAGAGGGTCAGCTCCAGACTTTTGTCTTTTGAGTTTTATGTGAACAATTTTTAAGCTTCATTTTGGGGAGGCTGTCAATTTGCGCCAATCTGGCAGGATGACTGTATCTATTCTACTTTCTATTCAAAGCATATTTCAAAATTCTCTATTTCTGGACTCTCTCAGATATAGTCCCCTCTTAGTCATTTTATTTATCTGGTTTCATCTTAGGATGATTATCTGTTTTTTTATGTGTAAAAAGGAATTGTAAAGATTTTATTATTGTTTTTCAATAAAATATAGTTTTTATTAAGTTGAAAGTATTTGAAATATAGGGTGGATTAGGGTTTATGCTTTTTCATTTAGTTAGCTGATGTATAAAAATAACAAATAATTGATAAATAAATAACAGAAAGAATATGTGATAACATTTAACTATCTCTCAACCATTTTATAATTATCTATCAACCATTCCATAATTATTCATCCATGAAAACTCAAACTAAAGATATAATGTTTTGTTTTTTATTACATATAACATTGAAAAGAGTAATTAAATACAATAGGGTAGCATATAATCAGAGCCGGCCTTCATTTGGGATGCCTCTAACTCTGTACATTGAGACTGCTCTATATCTGTAAGTTTTCACCAAACCCAATTGAACAGGTGTTCTACTTGTAAACATTTCATAAAAATATTATAATATCCTTCCTCGGGTATTTTTACCATTTCTTGAGCTTTGCCTAGCTTAGCCGTTGCCCATTATGGAAAGTAAATGCTACTAGTACAGACTTCGACTTCACTACAAACGCGATAAGTAATGATCTTATGATTTAGGTCAAATCAATTTGATCCACATCATTGATATTGTACATATCGTGATGCGCCCAAGCTGTAAATTGGCCAGCTTCACCCCTGCACTCAGTTTCCAACTGTCCATTTCTTTTCCCTGGTCCTAATAATGTAGGAATAGGATTTGCCTTGATCGCTTCGTCGATATGAGGCAACAAAAAGGTCTTAAACCTGGTACTATTATCAATATATGTTGGGACACCCAAGTTTACATCAGAACTTAAATTTAGATGACCCCCGCTATCCTCCTCAGAGTGAATTGCGCTAAACATGTCAGCGGGCCAGCTAAATTGGATTTGGGGATCAAGTGCGGGGTATGACTGATGGGTAGTGTCCTCGTACAAGTTCAAGCATTTTCCCAGAATACTAATCTCTGCCTCACTACTGGTATACTTTCTTGGATGGACGACTTGAAAGCTATCGGTTGCATTTGAATAGCCGATCGTTATATGATTTTCATCAATCTCTAATTTTTCTTTCGATGAATCGCTTTCAACAAGAGCGGGGACGTTGATTCCAGTTGAGCCAATAGAGAAATCGGCAAAGCAAGGCGCTACTGCAGTCCTGCATGACTCTATTGTTAATTGATCGCATGTCGATGAGTTTGCATGCACGCTTGGAGATATAAAAGCTGCAGGGCAAGAGAAGCTCTCATGGATTTGGAGAGAAGTGGCATTAGTCCACAGGTTGGGGTAACAAATCTGCTGGTTGTTAGTGGAGTCTGGATCAATTAGAAACTCATGATCACTTTGATCCTGTATTTGTATATGATTTAAATCCATTACGCCCGGTACACACAACAGATTTTCCCCGCTGGTTACTACATTGAAGGCGTTATTAGGTGGCTCAGATCCTTCAGGGAGGACATCCATGCACTGCTGGGAAGACCGAGACGACGTAAAAACATGATGAGCATGAATAGACACTGAATTGGTTTTAGATCGGGAGGGGATTTGAGCTTTGGTTTCGGCATTGGAGTTGGAGGATGAACAGGATAGGTTTTGTTTTAACTCGAGCTTCTTCTTGATGCGAGAGTTCCAGTAATTCTTTAGCTCGTTGTCTGTGCGTCCCGGCAATTGTGCAGCGATTAGAGACCACCTACCAAATACGGCATTCGATTGTTTATCATTAACACAATCATCCATACAAATTTCTTTTTTAAACAAATACACTTATTCATGCAACAATTTTCATAGAAGTTTTAGGAACCATCAACCATGTTAAGAGGGCATTATGGCAGGAATGAAACATCAAAAGAAACAAATTGAAGTGAACAGGATGAGTAATGTTGAAGATAAGCAAAACCTGTTACCGAAAATGGATTGTAAGTTTACAATCAACCTCTCTTCTTGGTACGAAAATGGCCCGGGTTTAAGTCCAGGGCGTAAGTAGTTAATCCATCTCAGCCTGCAGCTCTTTCCGCATCTATCTAGACCTGGATTAACGCATTGGGTTACTTAGAATTGGATCGAATTGAATAGAATATGAGGAAAATCATTGAAATAACATTAGATATAGGTACTTACCAGCCTGCTTGGCGACATAACCCCAGCCACCTAGGTTACCTTTTTTCCTAATGTAATTAATGAGTTTCTCATCTTCTTCTGGTGACCAAAGGCCCCTTCTCAGCACTGGTTTAGAGATAGTTGAAGGGTTGCCTTTGCCTAACACTTGACCTGGTGTGTACCTCATTTTCTGCTGCTTACTCATGGCGGGCGCTTAGGTCGGATTCCAAGGGAACTCAAAACTCAGACATCTGTTTTATACAATCTCCCGTATTCAATTATTAGCACACGAGCACATCACCAACCAACTGGTTCATGGCCCATGATGATAATGTTTCTCCTTCTGTGTCTTCAATTTGCAGCTGTACGGTATGGCTTCAATAAAATGTATAAAATCATTTTTTTTTTGGTATTTCATAGGCTTTTGGGTTTTTGAGTTTATCATAATTGTTATTGTAGAAATAGAATAAGTTTCCATGATTATTGATTATTTTTTAGCAAGATAATAGATACAAATATTCTAAACTTTAACCTACTCTTAACATTAACCAACTTAATATATCAATGTAAATATTGATACGAAATTGTGTCACATCATCTAATTTCTATACTTCTCAATTTTCATATAATACAATTAGTAAACACCTCTCTTCCATTACCAATCATATGGTGCTCAGTCTCAACTTTTTCATTTTAAAGTTGTAAGAAAAATAAGTATACTGGAACGAAACTTTATCACACCTTTAGAAAAAATGAATTTGTAGACGTCAACTTTCATGCATAAAAGCTCGCCAGACACAAATCTTCCCTTACCTACCAAATCGATATCGTGTTCGGTCTCCACTTTTTCATTTTGAAGTTAGTGACCACATGAATATGCAGAACTCGACAATGACACGATACCAATTACGAAATTCCAACGGGAGACTGACCAATTAATCAGAACTCTCTCTTGGCTTCTTTTCCCGAGAAACTTCTTACCGATTTTATAGATTTTAATACAGCTTTAAAATGGAAAAAGACAACTTCCAAGCGCATCATGGTAGTTATGCAATACAATCATGATGGTTATCTTGTTCAAGGGTTGGATCGATTTATTTTTTTAACCAGTAATGAATACTTCAAGAGGTTGGGGGAAACCTACCCCTCGGTGGGAGGGGCATGGGTTTAAAAAATTTGGTTTTTTTTTTTTTGGGTCAATAGTTTTGGGTTCATTGTAATCTAATTTTGGTTTGAGAATTATGGTTTTGGAGGTTGGTGAATGTTTATGTATTTTATTGTAAAGAGATGAATTAATATAAGAAAAATAAACGAAGACAATGGTGAAGCTATAAGTTAAGTTTGTTTTTCTCTTAGGGTTTTTATGATAAATTTATGTGTATTTTGTGTAAATGTCATTGCTTACTTTTTTTTGTTTGTTTAAGAACTGTATGCATTGTTACACTTAAACAAGTTTAAAATTATCATTTGATATCAAAGTAGTATTTGACTGGGTTTAGGTGAGTCCTTAGGTCTGTAAAAAACTTAGTTTCAATGGGAGCTCTATAGAGGTCATTCTTTTATTGAAAAAATGTCAAGAAGTTCAAGAGTGGAAATCAAAAATTTTAATGGACAAATTTTTGAGCTATGGAAGATGGAGGATCTTATGGTAGATAAGAATCAATGGGTGGCCATGGATCCATCTAAAAAACCTATTGCTATGTCAAAGATGATTGGGAGTTGGATAGAAAGGTGAGGAGTATGATTCATCTTTCTCCCAAAGATTAGGTGAGGAGTATGATACTATTGAATGTCTCTCGAGAAGAAACTTCAAAGAAGTTGTGGGAGAAGGTAAGCAATTTGTATTAGTCAAAGTCCCTAGCAAATAATTTGTTTCTGCGAAAGAAATTTTATGATATATGGATGGAAGATGGTTCCTCTTTGACGAAACATCTATATGTGTTTAATACTCTAATAAGTCAACTAATCTCAATTGATATTAAGATGGAGAAACAAGAAAATTCTATTACCTTGTTATGTTCTCTATGAGACTCTTGGAATAATCTTGTTGTAGCATTAACTAGTAATGCTCAGTCTACATTAAAGTTTGAGGCCATAGTTGCATCCTTGTTAACAAAGGAAATGAGGAGGAAATCCATGGAAAAACATAGCTTTGATGCCTTATCACTAAGAGGTTGTCCCATGGACTTGAAAAATAGATCTACAAGGGGGAGATCCAAATTTGGGGGAAGGTATAAATATTTGGGAGAATCTTTGAAGAAATTAAGCTTAAAATGTGGTAAGGATGGGCATTATAAGAAGAAATGAAGATTAAAATGTGTTGAAAGCGGTAAAAGGTTAGAGGATACTTCATCCACATAAGGAAAGACTTCTCATTAGGGAATCTTTGAGGTCTAAAATGGGCCTCATAAGAAAAAAAGCCAACCATAATTTCTTGAAGAGATGGAATTCAAGAACCAATAGAATTTCAAGAAAATGTGTCAACCATAATGGTTGACTAGGCATATTGGTCATAAAAAAAAATATTCATATTTTTGACATATCTACTTGTGCTTTTACTCTAATTTCAAGCAGGAGCACTAGTTGGATGCATAATTAATTTTGCATCCAACAAGTACCATCATTGCATA
This sequence comes from Pseudotsuga menziesii, assembly GCA_001517045.1. Lineage (NCBI taxonomy): Eukaryota > Viridiplantae > Streptophyta > Pinopsida > Pinales > Pinaceae > Pseudotsuga > Pseudotsuga menziesii. The sequence continues at coordinate 484,283 of LPNX011188173.1, forward strand.
TGTTTAATGGACCCCACCCCACTAAAAATGAGAGATACATTAACGAAAACGTGTTACTTCCCCTCTGCATAATTTTTAAGAGACTCCACCCAATAAAAGACGAGAAATATATTAAAAAAAAGTGTTACACCAACATTCCATACTTTTGATGGACCCCACCCAACAAAATATGTGATATACATAAAAAAAATGTGTTGCTTAAAACGTAACACATGTTTTTATGTATTTCTCATTTTTCATAGGGTGGGGTTGATCAAAAGTATGCAGTGTGGGTAGTTATGGGATGCAAAATTTAGCTATGCATCCA
>LPNX011188173.1:487341-500697 GCA_001517045.1 Pseudotsuga menziesii
AGCTCTAAATACAAAAATAAAAATGAATTAATATAGGTTCTGAATTCTAAATCAATTAATTGGATGAGTAGGAAACATGTTGTAGTGGCACTATCAACTACTGAAGATAAATACATGTAATAAACTCATGCAAGTAAAGAGGTTGTGTTCAAACATTGGGTTTAAACAACTATGAGGATATATGATTACAATCAGAGTACAATATTCCTAGTCAAAAGCCCTTCTTATCACTAAAAAAAACATATATTAATGTGCAATATCAATTTGTAAGAGGCATGGTTGAAAACAAGAAGGGGTTGCTAGATAAAGTCAACACTTTGGAGAATGTTGTATATTCATTGACAAAATTTGTGAGCACTGAGAAATTTTATTTTTGTAGAGAAGCAATGGGAATTCATGCATTGGATTGTTCATCTGATAAAATCATGTACTCCCTATATGCAGAGTAAATAACAACTGGGACAATGTTGGGTATGATTATATTCTCTTCATGGCTACCCACCTTTTGGTGGGGGTTCAGGGGCCAGGAAAAATGTGCAAGAAGGAAGCTGATATATTTCAGTTGACTTCAAGAAGAATGCACACAAGAGGAAGTGCAGATCATAACAAGAGAAGAGAAGATGGGAGAAAGTGAAGATTAATCTCTCACTATTCACACTAGGAAGAGCTATAATAAGAAGGAGAACACCTATCACAACAACAAGAAGGACAAGAAACAAAATAAGTTCATAAAATATCCTTCCAACATTCGTTACTACACTTGTGATGAAAAGGGACACTTTGGAAGAGACTTTCCCAACATGAAGAAGAGACATCATGCTCATACTGCCGAAGACGATGAACCAGCAAACAAAAGATTAAAAAGAGAGAATGATGATTCAGATGAAGAGTATGTGCTAATATATGCACTTAGGGGAACTATCTCACATGGAATCAATGATTGGCTTGTGGATAGTGGGGCGTCTAAACTCATGGCGGGATACAAAGTATCATTCATCAATATGTCGAAGCATGAGTCACCTCACAAGGTGAAACTTGGGGATGATTATCAATGCCCCATAAAAGGAAGTGGAGAAGCTTGATACAAGCTAGAATCTAGAAAATATTTAAATATGAAGGATGTGCTATATGTTCTAGGATTGAAGAAGAATATTTTCTCCATATTTGCACTAGATGCAAGGGGAATGAGAGTTGCATTTGTTGATGGAAATGTTCTAATGTGGCCTAAAGGAAAGACAATATATGATGGAATAGTGATTGGAGAATAAGACAGAGGATTGTACAAACTGAAGGGAGTACCTTACCAATAATTGGTTCATGAGTCAACAGAACCATGTGAACTATGGCACCGAAGGCTTGCACATGTACATTACATAGCACTACCAATTGCAAGCAAAGAAGTTTTGGGACTTCCAGAAGTCCAAGAAAAGCATGAAGGGAATTGCAAAGGATGTGCATAAGGAAATAACGCAAGGAATACATTTCCCTGCAGTGAAAGTAAAGCTAAAGGAATACTAGAGATAGTACACTCATATATATGCAGGCCCATGACTTCCATCGCACTAAGCGGGTATGTGTACTATGTTTCCTTTATAGATGATTTCTCATGTAAGAATTGGATATATTTCTTGAAAGGGAAAAATGAATAATTCAGTAAGTTGAAGGAATATAAATACTTGGTCAAGAACCACACCAAAAGGAAGACCAAGACTCTATTGTTAGATAATTATGGAGAGTTCACCTTGAAAAAATTCAAGGAACTCTATAGAGAGTCTAGTATTAAGAGGGAGTTAAGCACTCCATACAATCCTCAGTAGAATGGCATTGTAGAACAAAAGAAATGAACCATAATGGAAGGATTGAAAGCAATGGTACATGACCAGGATCTTCCAATGCACCTTTGGGCATAAGCAACAAGGACAATTGTGTATGTACAGAATCGTACTCCTCATCGAGTACTTGATACCAATACTCTGGAAGAGGAATTCTTAGGAGAGAAACTAGAATTCAACCATCTCAAAATATTTGGTTGTCGAGTGTACATACATATCCCAAAGGAGAATAGGACCAAGACCGATCCTTCTAAGAGGAAGTTTATATTCGTAGGATACAGTGATACATCAAAGTACTACCGAATATACTTCATAGGATTCAAGAAGATCAACATAAATAGAGGTGTAACATTTAATGATGACTCGACATACTCTAGATACAGGGGGCTACCTATTGAATATGTTGAGGAACCTGAAGGAATGAGAGTCAAAGGTACATAAATTGTAGAAGCAATTCCTGAAGATCACGAAGATAATGACATGGAAAAACAACGAGAGCCTATAGAGACACTTCACGAGAAGGAATCCCACAAGAGGAAACCAACATGGGCACGAGAGCTCATACAATAAGCCGAAAAATATGGCACTCCAGAAGGGATGCATAGAGAAAGGGAAATACTAAATCCTTACAACAACTACGCAGCCCTATTGTGTGAAATCATTAACAAGGAACCTTCCACATATGAAGAGGATACATAAAAGAAAGAATGGAATCATGCCATGATTGAGGAGTATCAGTCGATTATGAAGAATGATGTCTAGGAGATAGTTTTGATATCGGAAAGGAACTCTATCGTGACTTCGAAGTGGATCTACAAGATCAACCACGCTGTAAATGGTAGCATCGATAAATACAACGCAAGATTCATAGCACAAGGCTTCTCACAAAAAGAATTAATATAATACGAGGAGACATTTGCACCAGTAGCGAGGTATACTTCTATTAGATATATACTTGCATTTTTCTGCAGTTATGAGATGGAAGACACAACAGATGGATGTCAAGATAACATTCTTAAATTGTATGAAGCTGTTAGAGAACCTAATGTTCCATGACAAGTCGAAGCACATAGAGATCAAGTTCCGCTATACCAAGGATATGGTGTAGAGAGGAGCACTAAAGCTCCAATACGTGGAAATGGACAAGAAGATAACCAATGTATTGACCAAGGGTCTAGCCAAAGTGAAGTTCAAGTACTTAAGAGAAAGACTTGATGTGATCCAGAACGAGCCCCTAAAAAGAGGGAGTGATGAGTTATAGCATAGTTGGAGATACATGTTGTCTTAGTGATGTAATTAGTCCTTTACGTTGTCCTCAAATGTAATTAGTCCCGACGAAGCTTGCAAGTTATCATTGGATGTAATCAACCCTGATGTGTTTTCTAAGCTAGAAGATGACACAAGACAAGAAGACGTAGATGCATGAGATCTCGCATGGGAAATGAGACATGTTGTTCAAGCGTAAATAGAGAGTCTTGGCATGGTACATAGATTTATAGGATGTAATCAATCCTATAGGTTTTCCTTAGATGTAATCGATCCCGATGAAGCTCACATGTTATCCTTGGATGTAATTAGTCTTGGTACAAGATATCCGAGTGTAAATAGAGAGTCCTGGAATAGTATGTAGGTTTCTCATATGTAATAAGTATTATAGGTTGTCCATGGTGTAAAAGGGGTCCTGCCATGGTACACAGGTTGCTCAGACATAATCATTCCTGGAAGGTTATCCAAGCAGAAAATATCCTGAACGTAGGTTTTTTCAGATGTAATAAGTCATTGAGGTTGACCTGAATGGAAAATATCCTAGCATTGTACATAGTTTGTTCAGTCGTAATAAGTCCTTGTATGTGTGTGTTTCCATGTTGGATATGATAAGGTCAGAAGGCACTTGGTGTCCACCTGGGAAGTTCTCCTATGTTGGTAGAATGTAGGTTGACCGTAGAGAGATGTAACGAACTTGATGTGCTCATAGGAGATTCTCGCATAGTGGTAGATGCAAGATAGATACTGACATGTTCCTATGTTGGTAGAATGCAATTGGTTTGCATATGAGCTGTGCTTTATGTACTCTGTGTGTTTTGTTTCATGTTTTGTAGGACAAAAAGATGATCTGGATACGATGAGATGATGGTAGGAGACATAGGTTATTGCAATGGAAATGTAAAGAATGGTGCTATACCTACACGATGTATTGATCGTGTATATGATGAAGACCTAGATGAGGAATATGCCTAAACCCAACATGAAAAAGGGTTGACTTTGTAGAAAATTATGATGACAATTAATACCATTCGATGACTATGGTAGTAGATATGATGATGAATACGTGATGATGACTGGACCAAATGTGTTGATGAATGAGGAGAGAGAGAAAATTCCTTCCTAGTTAATAGGGAGTTTTTAACATAGATCCATTTATAGGGGGTCACTCTCCGTTGACACCGTTAACTCAGCGATCTCCTTGAGCACCGACCCAGACAGTTTTTACCCTAACCACGTTTCCGCAATAAGAAAGAGAGTTTGCATATCTAGCATTTAACTATCACACCATTACTCCACAGATCAAGCATCGGTTCATTTACCATAAATTCATAGCATCACTAATTAGATCAACATATTTAGATCGCAGTAGGAGAATTGATGCATAAAAAGATCTACCAGCACTACATGATTTAAAACATAAAAGCATCACATCCTTCAGAAATAAGCATTATATTTCTGCACTAATCCATCTTCATCACATCGCAGGAAAAACAAGAAAACAGAAAGAAGCAAAAAGACACAGTCTTTCCATCAAATCCCCATCATATATTACTTCACATCAAAACAGAGAATAGTCTTCACAAGCTTTCTTTAATTTCACCACGAGGATCTCAAGATATCTCCTCAATATTAAAATCCTAGATCTATTCAAAGGCTTGCGCCTTTTACAAAATGGTCCACTTATATCAACTTCCTAACTACTTGGACCAATAACTACAAAATAATGACCAAAATCTACAAAATATGACCAAAATCTACAAAACATGACTAATCCACCTTGTGCACCAAATTTCACCCTTGCATGACATCTTCCACCTTGTGCATCATCCTCATTTATATGCAACTAATTACCCAAAAAACCTCCTACCAATAGGCCCCCAAAACAATCTTGTGGCTTGCCCTCGAGCCATGTCAGGTAGAAATGGTGTAGTCACTGATCTTAACCTTGGGTGACTTCTTTGTACTTCTCCTTTATCTTATTGCTTATTTCCATGCATTATGTTACTTCTCGCTCCAATTGATGCTCAACAATCTTTGCATTAACATCTCTTCGGCCATCCTCAACTGCTTGAAGCACAGTAACCACTTTCAGTGAGAATTGTGCACCAATGTCCTGAAATTCTTCCAACTGTGTTGTGCACCAATGTCCTGAAATTATTGCAACTGTGTTTTGCAACTCTGTTGACACTCCCTCGCCTCTGTGACTCACTGTTGCAATTCCTTCAGTTCTGTTTCTTTTGTCACGTGCACAACTAGAGGCGTCTCTTTGAGCGGCATCCTCAATGTATCCAGTGGTGACTCTGCTTCCTACAGCTACATGTTGAGTTGCTTCAATTGATCATATTGAACTACACTTCCCAAAAATTGTGTAGTCACATCTGTGACTTGTTTCTCGTCTTTCTCCCTCTCTTCTAGCCATGTCGCCAAGTATTCAATAATGTTCTTACGCTCTACATCCTTCTCCGACAGTGTGCCTCGGTTCACCAGCACACACAAATCGTCAATGCAATGCTTGAATGTTTTGATCACTTTGCCAAGATTTTGTCCTTTTCTTTCTGCGTCCAAGTCATCGATGATCTCTGGAACTTCTTGGCATGTAACCAAGACTGCCTTCTCTAACCATGCTTTGTTGTCCCACAATTGCGCCTTTTCCACTGTCAACCTATCATGTTCATTCTTCAATTCTTCAATCTATTTATTTGTTTTTCTTTATATTTCTTGTGATTTCAAAAGATGATCGGTGATGATATGCTCCTGATCGACGAGTTCTTAAGCAGCCAATCACTACAGCCACACCAATGTGTGTGTCGAAAACTCATTGACATCCAACGCAATGCTTTCAAACTGCTGGAAATTTGCGTCTCACTTGGTGTTTCTATTGCTCTCATTGGAATCAAAACTATTCTTTCCTGCTTTCCCGTACTAATCTTCGCTACCCTCTGTGTGAGATTTTCTTCTAATACTCTTTCCAAAATTACGTTAACTAAATAATTCAATCTATTTGTTACCTTGTTGAATCCTTCAGTGGTCTGTTGCTTCAACTGTGCTTTGCTTGCAGTTGTTTCCGTTGTAATGGAGTTCAGAATGCGGTATACCTGCGCATATTCCTTTGGTGTTGTGACGCTGGCTTCTCCCTGTTTGTGCGTTCTATTTGTTCTAGTCTCCTCATAGAGTCATTTATCCTATGAATCCTTCAGGGTCCTCTACGATTCCTCTCTTGAATCCTATTCACTATCATGTAATGATGCTTGATCCAGTGGAGCATATTCTTGAGGATCAGCCTCGTCATCTGATACCTCATTTAGACTCACTGTCTCTTTCTAGTTCGTCGGCCACTCAGCAACCATGCCATCCAATTCTTCCTCGATTATCTTGTATTGCATTGCTAGCCATTGGCGTTCTGGGTCCCACTGCACTTGCCCATGTATGGCATGCATACCAATATAATGAATCTTATGAGTCGCCGATATTTATCCAATAGTTCCTCGGTGAGCCATGAAACCTTCACACATGCAACCTACAATGTGTCCCAATACAACTAAAACTGTATGGTGCAGTCCTTCATCTTTTCTTATTGACTCAAGTATGAGAGGTTCCGGTACCTCGTGCCCTTGCAAACTTGGGCGATTGCGAAATCCATTGCTTGGTAGTCCTCAGGATCCATCCAGGGAACCAATGTGATCACAATGAGTAGTAAACTATAGGTGAAAGGATTCTTCCCCTGTTGCACGATCATAGCGTCCTCCATCAACTAGTTCAAAAGAAAGAGTGACCAGTTCATTTGTATTCCTGCAGTGCACTGCTCAGTGCATGCAACCAACCCAAAGGTGCATTGGTTCGGCCGATTCTTTTGCACTACCTTAGTGGAAATAATATTGGCTGCAATGCACACAGCCTTCTCATTGATCTTGTCAAAAACATACACATGTCCATTACGCTCCAAGTCATACTTCTTCTTGAGCCGGGCGTCCAACCACTTGTGGTTGTCTTTGCTGTGGAAGTACTGCAATGGGTTGTGCCCCTACTTGGGAAACCCCATAATGTATGAAATAAAATCTACGGTGACTGGCACCAGTCAGTCTGACCACAGGTATCCTCCATGGAATCGTGCCATCAATCGCTTGGCACATTCATTTTCCTCCATTAGTTTCCCAAACTGGGGCATGTGAATTAGGCTTAAGAGCCCCAACTTTTCCAAACCCAAAGCCCACTATTTTTGGGTGCACACCATAGGTTCAAATTCATTCCCTGTCCGCTTCTTGAATCATTCTGAGGTACATTCTATGAATGCTAGAAAATCATGTTCTTTATACTTCATTCTGACCAAACAAGATGCGATCTCAAATGTACACTTCATTCCTTTCAGAATTGCAGGAATTTTGATAGGATATTTTTGGTTTTTCATGAGCTTTTTCTCCTTGGACCTAGGTTTACATTGGGGAACAAACCCAAGGATGTCCACCATGCTCACCCCTTCGCTCACCGTGGAGGCCTCAGCTGCCTCTGTATTTTCTCATGTCGAACTTCTTGTGGTTCTCCTTTTCTGCTATAGAGACTTGGGTCGATTTGCCCCTCTTCTTCCTTGTAACTAGCAATGAGCCCACTGGTAGACTTGATACTTCTTCCTCAATTCGAACACTAATGACTAGTGAATCCCCAACACTCCCACTCAAAATTTCTTGTAGCGTTACCCGATGCATTAGTCGTAAGTAATATGTAACTTAATCTAACTTAGCCTGCAACTCACTAACAACTTTGCAACTAAACTCTGCAATTCACTCTCTACAACTCAATTCTTCACAATGGTGATTTCAAACCATGATCCGTTGATCCTTATAGCACAGGATTGACTGTGTAAAAGATGTTCCAATCATTTCATCCAAATCCATCCTCATCATCTTGATCCCTCGTCGATCGTCCCGATCTAACGGTCAGATATGCTATTAATGCATGTCTCTTCCAAGAGCGTCGTTGGATACTTGGTTTAACTACTATATTTAGTATCGATTTGACTCTATCACATCCCTATGGACATTGCGAAGTGGTTCCCTAACTATGAATTTAACAATTATACTTATCCAACCACTTTCTCCTAGTGTGCCATCCTCCTAAGTACCATCTCATGCAAAAACCAAAGTTTTTTTCTTTGTAATGCCTCAAGCATCACATAGCACTAGACCTGTCCTATAGGTCTTCATTCAGCTACCACTCACCAACTTAGGAAACATCGCACCATCCAACTATTGCAGCTGTACTAGGCCTCCCTTAGTAATGAAATTTATAACATAAGTACCGAGCTAATCCATTTGCAACTTACCTGGATGCTTGGCGAACTTACTATCATATAGCAGCACCAAGTCCCCTTGTTAAAAGTGTTTGTTCTTGATGTGCCAATCATGCCAAGATTTCTTTCAGTCCTTCTGAATGTGCCGATGAAATCCTGGGACAAAGTGGTCTTTCTCTAGCTGCACCAACTAAGCTAGGATTTTTTCTAATGCTCCTTCATCATCCATCCTTGTTGCTACTGCAATGCGTAAACTTGGAACAATATACTCCATTGGCATGACTGGCTCCTTCCCATACACCAACTTGAATGGTATCTTCCTTGTCAACCTTTTGCAAGTGGTGTGATACGCCCATAATAATTATGGAATATTCAAATCCCAATCATCATGGTTTTCATTGCACACCTTTGTGAGCGCATGATCCAACACTTTATTAAACGATTCTACTGTCCCATTCGCTTGTGGATGATAAGGAGTACTCTTTTTGTGCTATATCTGAAATTCTTCTGTGAGTGCACTAACGCTGCAATTGATGAAGTGACTCCCCTAATCTTGCATCAAGATATTTGGACAACCAAAATGAGTAACAACATTGTCAAATAGAAACCTTGCTTCCATCGTAGTGGTGCAATCTACAACTGGTGTGGCCTTTGCCCATCTGGCCAAATAATCCATTGCCGTAATGATATATCATACATCTGTCCTTTTTCCTGGTTGGTTGATTGGTCCCACAAAATCCACTGCCCATTTATCAAATGGTTGCAGCTTCACCTGGGGTACTAGCAGCATCTCATCCCTCTGTGATGGCTTCCCATTCCTTTTACAAATATTGCAAGTCTTTGCATAGTCTTCTACATCCCCGTTGAGAGTTGGCCACCAAAGTACTACCCGAAATACCTTCCTAGAAATAGCACGACTTCCATAGTTTCTACCTGCAACTCCTGCATATGCTTCTTCCAGGACCCTTTCATGTTCATGTGGTTGGACACATCGCTGTAATATCTCATCAGGTCCCATATTATAGAGCTCTCTAGAAATCTGCTAGAAATCCACGACTCAAACGACCAAATTATTCTTCTAATTTTTAGTGAGCCCTTATGGTGATGTTCCTGTCCCCAAAAATTGAACATTTTCTCATAGTAATCATCAACCATTCCAACTCAGAATATTTGCGCATCAGGTAACCCATCTTCAATGTTCGTTGGTTCTTCGCTTGTCTCAATTCGCGACAAATGGTCAGGTCCTTCATTCAAGCGACATGGATTCAAAATTATCACGAAATCAAACTCTTGGAAGAGGAGTAGCCAACAAGATATATTCCCCCCCAACACAGGATTATTCACCATCTATTTCAGTGTAGAGTGATCCATGAAAATATTGAAATGACCTCCTATCAGATAGTGTCAAAAATTTTGCAACACATAAGCCATCGCCAATCCTTTTCTTTCTTTTGTGGTATAATTATTCTCCATGGATCACGGATTCTGACTAGAAAACACAGTCAAGTGATCAATATATTTTTTTCTTGGTTGTGCCAGCACCACCCCCAACGTAGTTGATGACGCATCAATATGAACATGGAATTCCTTCATCCAATCTGGAAAAACCAAGATTGGTGTTGTAGCCATCTTTGTCTTTAATGTGTCGAAACTTCCTTGACACTCATGAATCCATTCAAACTGCGCATCCTTCTTCATCAACTTCTCCTTGGGTGTTGTGATTGCACCATATCCTCTAATGAACTTGTGATAATATCCTATGTGGCCTAATGTCACTTTGAGTTGCTTCACATTTGTAGGTGGTGGCAAGTTAAGAATCATTTCAATCTTTGCAGGATAAACCATTGGTCCTTCCTTGCAAATAATGTTCCCCAACAACATTCCAAAAGATGCAAAAATATGTGCTTCTTTGAACTTGGCACAATCTGATGTTGTCAACATCTCTCCAACATCAGTGGCATATTTGTAAGGTGATCCTTTACCATTCCATAGACCATCCAGTTGTCCATGTATACCGCCAGAAAAATTTGTATAAAATACTTGAACGCAACAACTACGATACTAGAGAATATTGCACGCACATTATTTAGTCCAAATGGAATCACTTTGTACTAATAGCATCCCCATTCAGTAACAAACATCGTCTTATGTCAATCCTCTTTCATGATCTTTATCTGATGATAGCTAGAAAATCCATCCGTAAATGAATAGACTTCTTGACCTCCTACTCCTTCCTACACTTCATTAGTAAATGGCATTGGAAATAGATCATGAAGGCATGCATCATTCATCTTCCTAACATAAAAACAAATTTGAACCTCACATGTTTTCTTATCTTGCACAACCATAGGACTGATCCATTCTGATTCTTCAACTGGTTCTATGATTCCTGCGTCCAGCATCCTGTCAAGTTGAGCCTTTACTCTTTCCTTGTATCGTGGATTGAGGCAATACGGTCGTTGATTCACAGGCTTTGCATCAGGATTTAGTGGGATTTTCATTTCTCCCAAATCTCCTAATATCCCCTTCATTTAAGAAAATTTCGTTGAAAACAGGTCTTCAAAATCATGGAGAAAATCAATGATCTTCACCATGTTTTTTTCATCCCAGTAGTCTCCAATATTCACAAACTTGGGTTCCTCTTCTGTCCCAATGTTGACCTTCCAGATATTTAATGGATGCTGGACTTTGTCCATCAGCATCTCTAGTTCCACAATATCTCAACTTCCTTTAGATTATGGAATATTGATGTTTATCAGCTCATCTTCATCCTAAGGCCCTCCTATTACATTGTAGCACTCCATCATCGACTGCATTATTGGTGTTTCATGTGGGTCCATAGGATATACGACTGGAATTACCTTCTGAACAATGTCGCGAATATATTGTAGTGCACTATGAATGACTGGGTCAGCATCCACAAAATTGAAGGTGTCACTGAAACAAATCAACAACTCCTCCCATTTCATGATATCTCTACGTAGCTTGACTTATACGTACCACTTACACGACATTTCATCCAACGTGCGCACAAAATCATGTACCCACTCCTCCTTTGGTTATGACACCCACATGGTTTGGCATGCAATTATATGACCACTAGGACTATTTCTCCCATCATACCTCTCTAATTGGTATTGTTCTGCTTCACCAAAGCACACTTACATCAACCTGCGACACTGCGACCACCCATTGGTCAACTTCTTATGTGTCTCCCAACCAACATTCTAGAGTAGAGTTCAATGCTTCATCCAACACCAACAACCTCTATGGTTATGACACCTTATCTTCAAATTCAACAATAAATTCAGATAACTTAGGAATTCCCTCATAGGATGGTAACTCAATAATCATTGTTGCAACTCGACGCAACAACTGAATGATTAAACCACACTTCCGAATTAATTCCTCATCATCCGATTCTACCAATTCTATAAGGCGTCATCAGAATCTGAAGATGCAAATCTTGAACTTTGCCAACCCAACTCTTCGTCAATAGTAGGTTGGATGTAGTCTTCTGAAATGTTGTACACATGATCCCATCCCCCTACAACTTATTCCTTAACTAGTTCAACATACCTTCTTCCTTCATTTGGATCCATTGGGGCTATGACTTTGATATCACGATTCTCAAAGGTCATCATGCACTTATTGAAATTAATCACTGCGAAGCCATCGTTTGCCGATCCAATCCCCAACAATGCGGGATACAAGCTTCCTCCATCAACAATCTCAATAACATCGAATTCCTCATTCCTTCAACTTCCACTGCTAGATGAGATACACTCCCAATTGGTTTCACTCTGGCTTGGTTATCCAGACGCAATTACACAGAGTACCAAAGCAGCTGTGGGCTCCCCATCTTTTGCCATGTCTTCTTTGTCAGAATGTTAACATATGAGCCTAGATACAGAATGACTGAATCTACCTTGTAATCCCCCATTTTAATATTCATTGTCATATCTTTTCTGGTTTTCTTCTTGTGTAGGGAGTTCACAGCAGACTCCCTCTTCCCTTTCTCTGGTCGATGCAATAGGCTCTCAATATCAGCAAGTGCATCAGGGTATTTTTCCAACGATAGACAACTTTCAAAGAATTTTTGCAAGGTACCATGCTGCCTCGATGGTCCTGCTACAAAAGTTGAATAAAAAAAAGGTGGCATTTCATAAACATGCAACTTACCCGAATCGCTTATTATCGCATCGCATGCTTCAAAGAATCTATCCCTCTCAGTGTCGACATTGAATTTCACCTTCTTCTTTCCAGCCAATTGGACTTATGAAATCAGGCCATCATCTCTTATCTTCACACCTTTGTGAGTAATGACAACAACATCAACAGACTAAGCTCTGGGTTCTACTAAGATCTTCGCAAATTTTGGTCCTTGGTTTTTGTTTGGTGGTGGATTCACTGGATGGTTTGCGTTCTGATTTGCATTTTGGTTCTGATTCAGGTTCAGGTTTAGTTTCAGGTTTTGGATCCCCAAAAATTGAAAAAATAAATAAATTATAAGGTAGTGAAAACTACCCAAAGGGGAGAATTATTACTTGTGCGGAAACACAGGTGCTACTTATACTTTCGATCTCTTCAAAATATTTCCATATTGTATTGTTAATATCTTATCCATTCAATAACTATTAGTTTGTTTAATTCTTATGTCTTAATTCTATTATTTAAACCATTGATATATCTTTAGTTATTACTGTCGGTGAATTAATGGATCGTATATATCATAGTTTTGCTCCTGCACATGTGTAATTTGTTTATTTAATAAGAACTAACTTAACTTTGTTGATGGGAACAAAGTGGTGGAGTGGCGGGACTCGTTCTCCAATGATGATATGAGAGGTAAGGTCATTCTTCGTTAAACAGGATTACTTAGTTAATTCAAACTAAGGAACCTTATTTATTGACTTACAGGTTACTCTTGTGACATCAAGGTTATTTGTTACTTGAATCAATTCAATTCCTAGT